>CABFVX010008745.1:0-22238 GCA_902151425.1 Timema shepardi | reverse complement strand
ATTGTTCGAGTTAATTGGCTCTTTGTGTAATCGGAATCGACATTCCCCCTTACTGGCCACTACCTGAACCTAGCTTTGTGAGAGCTGATTTATTGATACTAAACGGAAATTTTTGTCTGTTCTCTAGTAAAAGCATATTTAAATTGAACTGTTTTAAGAAATTCCTG
Source organism: Timema shepardi (assembly GCA_902151425.1). Lineage (NCBI taxonomy): Eukaryota > Metazoa > Arthropoda > Insecta > Phasmatodea > Timematidae > Timema > Timema shepardi. Next base: position 22,071 of record CABFVX010008745.1, on the reverse strand, counting down.
CTTGATGGCGATGTTGTCATTTGGGACATCACGTAGCGATCCCCATGTTGAAGGACTCTAGCTCTCCCAATGTGTGCAGCCATTTTAACCTGAAGGCTGTCTGGTGTAATCTTCAAGGGTTTTTATAAAGTAAGAACCCAGAATCTAGATAAAAAATAAAGTATATCAAGAAAGAGTTTTAAAGTAGCTAGCTATTTAAATTTAACAAAAGGATATATTCATTGAATTCTTTTCCTATAATGCTGCAAGGCAGGCTTAAAACATATATCAAATAATTTGGTTAGGTTAACACCAAGTGTTTGAGCATAGGTGGGCTGAGAGAAGAATCCAGTAACCAAATGATGGGATCTATCTACACTTCCCGAATTTTATGTCCTTCGGGAAGTTTTTTTCTTTATAAAATATTACGATAGCTTGAGAAAAACATGGATACAAATCACTCTAGTAACTGTTAGCAATAGATAAAACAGGTGTCTTAGTGTGAAATAAGAAATGTTTCTGTTGGAAACAGGGATATTACTTGTTATAGTAATAATATTATAATAAATTATTGATGAAAAAAATAATAATAAAGATTACAAAAAATAATTGGCATATATTTTATTAAAATCAAACTAAATATATTCGTTTTTAGCTCTCCCAATAACATTTGTTCCTAAAAGAACTGGTTTATTAATTATCATTTATTCCCACGGTTGACTTCAAGGTTAGTGTAATCCTAATGGTCTCTTACCAGGGAGCCAAGAGTCCATTCCCTGTCGAGTGAACTTGAAGTGCGTTTTCTTCCTATTGTTACTCATCTTGTTTTCAAGGGAATATTGAAATGGTTTCTTAACATTCAGCCTTCTTCTCTTGTTGTCCTAAATAATCTATAGCACTGATAGCTCGTTCTGGCATTGGTGCAGATGGATATTTAATACGAACTAATTTAAAAATAAAAACTTTGTTCTCTTAGACTATTGTTAAGAGGTCATTAACGCGTGTGACTTCCGCGTCTAGAGCCGTAACCGGAGAGTATGGGATTTTAGTGTGTGCGAGTGAGTGTCTCTCAGTAGGTGACAGGCACTAATAACCCTCGACGTGTTAAGTGGATGTAAAAACACGCGCAAACCAGTCAGATCTGTGGCGGCCAGTAATTATTTAACTGTACCTCTAACAGGGCCGGGTCAGGTGAATGATTATCCCACCTGATCGTGACTTGGCAGTCCCTGGCTTCGATTCCCGACCAGCTGAACAGGGGTGGATTAACCTACCCCAATAGGTGTTTTTTGTGTTATTTCTTTTTATAGTAAATGTACTCAGAGGTCCTTAAAATTTACCCCTTCCTAAGCTGTTTCCCTCGGCTCAAATAGTTTGTCCTACTCCCACCAGGGATCACGTGGTCTAAGGAGTTGGAATCATCTTGCACAAAGTCACCAGTGACTGAGAGGTCGGGGATTGTAACTCGCCCAGGTGTGCTAGAGGGGTCAGTTTTCCACCTGACAATCTACCATATTAGGTTCCCCACCTTCTCTCAACGTTATTACATTCAGGTAAACTTTCTGTAAAGTACCCTATTCATTCCTAACAATAAATTTATATAACTAAAACAAAATTATGAGGTTTTATTAGTACAGAAACTTAAATATAAAAATATATAAATTTATGTTTATTAAGAATAAATGGCCCTAACTTTAAAAATACATTTTTCTGTACCATATCATACTACCCATTCACTCTTTGTCCATATTTATTATAATGGGTAGGGACGAAGAAGGTAAAATTCTAATGTAAATGTATACGCATTTACATTAAGAGAGAGAGAGAGGATAACGATTGATATAAAAACAACCTCAGAGCACCCGATTGCTGTTAAAAATTTGAACCCCCCCTCTACTGGCAAATCATACTAGATGAGGTTGACGCCTTATCCCACATGAACACCGATGCGGGTTTTAAAAATAATTACCTTTGAACAAATGTATACAAGGTGTTTAAATGAAAGTAAATTTACCTAACTAAAATTTTGGATGAAACATGATGATATATATATATATATATATATATATAAGCTCAAATTTTGTTTATTAACATTGAATTAAGTGGTTTATTTGAAGCTTCATGCTCATCTCAATCAATGTTTTACTCAGCAAAGTAAATTAACAACATTATGTAAATTATGACTGGATATAAACAAACTAATAAAATCCTTTGCATTTACATATATAACTAATTGAATTAAAATAATAGCTTACTACCCTTGCTGAGATTATAACTGATGACCTTTTACCTTCGAAGTTACAAAGATGCCCTTACTGAATCGTTCCATTAGATTATGTTTATAGCTTCGCCTATTTTTAGAACAGTGAAAGAACTATTTTTTTTTACTTTGATTAGAACAAATAAACAGATGAATAACAAAGTAATAAAATAAACCCTGGCTTGAACAAACCTTTTCTTGAGCAGGCGGAGCTCACGATATTGTTGAACAAAAGAGCACTTTGCATACATTAGATGAAGTTGATTGATCGCCTAGCCGCCAACATTTTTTTAAAAAACAATTTTTATTGCTTGAGATGGGTCAAATTATTTATTTCTCGAGTCCAGATCTTGAAATACGAATTTTAAATTTTCTTTCTTATCTCGAATCCAAATTCATTTCGTTAAAAATGTACAATTTCATTTAAATTAAACTAATAAAATGTATACCTCTTAAAAGATGTTAAAATATTGGCGCTAGAACAGCCACTCTTTTTTTTTTATTTCTCGTATCAATTACGATATTAATAACAAAGAGGACACTTTTAGAGCCATTCACACGATTTTGTTCATTTTTTTATTCTAATATAATGTTTTCCAAAATCTTATTTACAATTCTATAATCTTCTATTTCATTTTACGATTCGCATAAAATTATGATTTAAAGTCGAAACCCTCGTATTTTGATTCGATATTTTTTGTTTTCGATTTCAAAAGTCACATATTTACTGATAACACGTGTTTAACCACCTCTGTGTTTTCCAGCGTGTTGCCAAACACTATCACAAGGAACATGCTTTTTCAAAGTGCTTTCAACTTTCGGATAGTGTAACATTTCTATTGGTTATGGCGGAGAGTTTATTAAACAAATTCAAGCTCAGAATGTCCGATAGAGTGGATTTAGAAACTTACGATAGCATTTTTTTTTAAAGTTTGCTCTAGCTTTATACACGTTTTAACTGCACTAATTACAAAAAGATAGTCATCAGCTTGGAGAGAAGGTGGGAGATCGTTTAGGACAAACCCACTCTCAGCACACCCGGCAGTGATTCGAATCCCGACTTCCCCATAACTGACACCCAGACTAGACAAGCTTGACGTTTAGTACAGGTGCCCACCGATGTGTGTGACAATAGCTTAAATATGGCATGGACCATAGTTCATAGTTTTATATTTCAACCAATTTAATAATAGTATTAATTTTTTTAACTACCTGTACTACTGGTTACGTGGCCCTCTATCAAATTTAACACAGTAGAGACTTCAATGCTTGGCTAGGAACGTGGAAGGTCAAATTCTTCCATTCGAATACTTCAATCACATAACAAATTAAACTATTGTCTTTATTTTAGTGAATTGTTAGTTTTGGATTGTACATTTTTTTCTTTTAATTTTAAAATAACATTGTTCAGATGCTATACCTAATTTTACTTATCAATGTATAATAAAATTAAATGATGATCCATAAAATAAAATGTTGATCACCTCTTCATTACAATAACCACATAAACATAAGAACATTACATTAGAGCTTTTGATTCATTTTTCTAAGTTGGTCAAATTTGCAATAATTATATGATTTTTAAATGTAACTATATATTCTGATCTTTCTAGCATGAATATTTATTTTAGACAGAAACAAAAGGAAGCGTGATAAACTTGTTTATTTCAAAAAGTTCCACAAACAATATATATTTGTTTATTTATAATATTTTATAAATGATAATTACATAATTTAAATAAATAAATAACACAGAAATATTTATAAACAGATTTTACACATTTTGGCTAAGTTACAGCTTAAACTAGCTGTTAAACCTGAATAATTAATTTTTTCTATTTTCTATATACTTTTACTCTAAAATACAATTACGGCTAGTTTCTTAATATAATTATATTTTAATAAAATTTGTTAACTTCACGATTACGTCCATCCAATCATGTATAAATTGAGCTCTTCAATGGCCACGGTGTAAAAGAAGTAAAATAGGCTCATTATTTTATGTTTCACTGCTACAAAAATATAAATTGCGTCTCACTTTAAGGTGGCTGACTAATGAAACGTTGAAACGCATCGCTGACGCTCAGAAATTCCACAATATTTAATAGGTAATTTGTTATTTTAATTCATGTTGCATGACAAAATGGTAGTGTCCACGCAAATACGGGTACACTTCATCTATATATATATAACTTCATTAATTCCTAAAACCACTACAGTAGTTAGTTAGTACACGTATAACCCTAAGGTTTAGTAAGGTGTGGTGCTAAAATAAATAACAAAAAAAAAGTTCTACTCCTTTCCTCAACCCTACTAGCTCATTTTATTCCAAGAAACGGTCTTTGTTCTCTGTTACCATTTGGATGTACCAAAAACAATCTGTTTGTTATTTGAGATGTTCACATAGCTACCATTACAATAGAAGATTTTAAAAAATGCATCCCTTATGTCAATATTAAAATAATTATATATAATAATTATGTAAATATAACTATAATAATTCTCTTTACTACAATTATAATGAATATTACCAAAATAATTTAAATAATAATTGATATTTAGCTAGTGGCATGTAGAACTAATAGTAAAATTAAAAAACACCATACCCTATCTAGGTTTTTTTATACGTATATGGTGACCCTCCATAACGGGGAAACATCAATTTGCAATAAGGGGACGAAGCTCCACAACCCTTACCTTTCTACGCCCAAGGCTAAAAACATAGATCTAGTCCTCCATAGAATTATTTTAAAGGTCACATTATTATTATTATTATTATTATTATTATTATTATTATTAGCACCGCGTCTTACTACCCGTTCGGGTTATACGCACTTACGTTAATGTGTAATGGTAGGGTGATTGTGAGATGAAATGAAGGACCTACAGTTTAACGTGGAATCCGAACCACGGTGGAGGCCTGGCATTCCTCACATTCACAAGATGTCTTGTCAGAGGTGAAAGAAGGGTTTGGTAATCAGACAAATCTTTGCCGGGACCGAGGATTGAACCCCGGCCGCCAGCATAGAAGTCTGACACCTTACCCCTAGACCGCCAGGTCACCAAAGGTCACAATAGAACGTTTAAAGACAATTGAGAATTGTTTAGTTGTTTTGAAACTTCAGTACTGCCATTCGCATAGAAGATAACGCAGTGCAGGGATATTTACCTTCTAGTAGGTGGTAAACCTAAAATTGTTTACATTTATCTGTTGAAAGAATTCTAAGGAGATATTTAGAAAATATATGATTCATAAATGTAAATCAAATCATGTTGACCGCCCGAAATGGTGAGAGCAAGACTCCACATACGGACGTGTACCGAATATTAATTAAAATAACCCCCAGATGTGAATAGAAGGCCACGCCCCTTATCGGGGAATCGATCACGAGCCTCACCAAACGAGTCAAGGCTTTGCGCGCCTGCTCATGCGCGATAGAAGCCTGTATCGGGACAAGCAAGGACGCCTGTCTTGGGGGCGACATTGACATTAGCTGTCATGTCCCCAACCTACATCTGGTTGACTCCTGCGGTGTGTTTGCGTCCTACCCCCGCCATTACAAGATAATTGTTAACCTATCTGAGTGTGGGACGAAGCACCAAGATATATGACCTTCAAATAGTTTGTAGTATTTAACGTGTACTCGCTGTATACACACATTATAGCATCACACGGCTTAACCTAGGACAGTTATTACAGTCCAATTTTTATAAGAAGGGCCGTTTAGAAATTACAAACATAATTTTTGCAGTCGAAACTAACAACTTCTACTATTATTTATACAGGGTGGTCCATTACTTATGGACCATACTTTGACGCGCCGTAACTTCCAGCAGAGTCAGCACGAAAAGAAAACACATGGCTTATTTTGTAACACAAACACTCTTTAATATTGGTTTCTCATTATGTGATCATCGTGCATGCCATCAGCGTCAATACAGGCCTGTGATCGCAAAGACATATTTTCACACGATTTTGCACTCAGTTCATGAGGAACAGCAGCAAATTCCTCAGTAATCGAATCCTTCAGGTCCTGTAGAGTGTTGATGTTGTGGAAATAAATGTTATCCGTTAAATACCCCCACAGGAAAAAAAAAGTCTGGTGGGGTGAGGTCAGGGGAGTGGGCCGGCCATTCAATTGACGCGACGTCCGATCCAACGTCCGGGGAAGGTCTGGTCCAACCAATTTCGTACTGTTCTGGCACAATGAGGGAGAGTTCCATCCTGCTTGCCACGTCAACATATTTTATTAAAATCTCGATTTCGATTTTTTTGATGATCACAATACTTTCTCTCCGTAGTGTAGAGAGAAAGGAAAAATTGTATATATGGTTTTTAATTAACACCGCCAAGAATCAAGAATGCTTTCTAGAACGTTGATCATTATCCGAACATCTGCTTATCTTGTTATTTTAGGAGATAATGGTAGGGTTCCATTTGCTTGGCATATGTAAATTCTTCTTCCATATGCACGAACCGTCTGTGAATGACTCACTCTGATTTTAGAGCTGTCTATAACAACACCTTCAAGGGCCTGTCAGAAGTGTAGTGGTCATTATCCGTGGTGATTAACCTGACTCAGTATTCACGGAAGCTTAGCAAAACTAGCAGTCGAGGTCAGGTTCGTTAAGTTTTATTCAAAATGTTAAATAGGAAAGATCTTCCTGTGGGCTTGAAACTATTGTCAGCTATAAAACGCATAGCCAAACATATACTTCGCACATGGCCTATTTACTTCATAAATAGTATAAATTAAATATATAGTACTACACGGTTATATAATATATATTAGTGGCTCTTTGTCTTAATGTTTGTAGACTATTTTATTAGGAAAAGATCTACAAAAAGAAAACACACTCGACTTTCTAGTTATACGTCAACTGGTCAAAATCCATCAATTTACCATATTTTGAGCTTTCGATGTATAATTTCAAACAAAAAGTATACTTTTTCCCTTCACACCACGATGAGGACTAAAACTACCCTTCACCCGGCACTTAGTATACTGAATTTCTTAGCAAATTAGTTAGAAACCATGGGTAAATATTTAATGATAAATAAGAGTAAAAAGAATAAGAATAAGGAGAGTAAAAAGCAACAATACAAACAAAATTATATATTTTTAATTAAATATCATTAGTTTTTTGGTCGCAAATGGCACAATACTTAGGTAAAATAGAAAAAAATAGTTATTTTCTTTAGTAAAAACTTTGTTTAATCTAAAGTAAAGAAAAATATTTTTCTAAAATTATTAAAATATAAATAGACGGTTTCATAGATGCGTCTGGTGAGAGAGGGGGGCTGAGGGGTAATGTTTTAAAGTTATGTCTCAAGGAGTACCCCGCCATCAAGGATGGCCCCCATATCTCCGATGGGCTTAGGAAATGCATCTGGGTTGAGTGGGGGGGGGGGGGGGGGGGGGGGGGGGNGGGGGGGGGCAGAGGTGGAGGTGCTGACCTTTTCAACTTCCGATGAAAATTGTTGTAATTTTAATAGCAGCTGCACATCTCACATATCAACACATTTCAGTTAAAATCCTCATTTGTCAATTTAAACCCATAAAATATGTCAATGTTGGGTCTGACAAGAATATATATACTTTCGTACTAAAGCGATAAATATAAAGTAAATATATTGGCCCTATATACAGTAAAAATGGGAATATTATATGGAAATATATTCTCAACCGGGTACCACAAAGTTATTGTTTTATAACCACACTAGTGAATACAGGGTTTGAAGCGTCAAGCTCAATACTAGGTTTCCTGTTATGGGGAGGTCAAGGTTCGAATCTCCCCCTGAAATACTGTAGGCGGTTTTTCATATGTGATTCTCACTGAGGTTTTCCCATCCCCTCTCCACGCTGCCACGGTTGCTTACTCTCAGAAACCACTTGCTTCACTCCTACCCCTTATATTAAGCAGTTAATAATCCTTGGATAGAACGTAAAAATTAAAATTAAAAAAAAAATTCACGCTTAGCCAAAGAACACTCCTCCCCTCTCCTTTGGCCCAAAAAAATTAACTTGAAAGAGTGATTTAGATGTTCTTCATACCACGCACGTTCTAAAACTCATTTCCATATCATCACCACACCCGCAGATAACTAAAGGGTACGCGGTGCTTTAAATATTCACGAATTGCTTCACACCGATTCATTTTGAAGACAACTACGTAGGCGGAGAAAAAATAAAATAGAAAAGATTTTTCAGACATAGAATACTCATTGTTAGGATGTCCCAACACAAAATGGCTACCTCTTAGCACATTCCTTTGAATCGTGTCGAAACTCACTGAAGAGAGTACCGGGGGAAAAAAATGATCCCCGGCAAAAATAAAACGACCGGGCATAGACTTTAGTTACGGTGAATATGGGATGATGCAGTGATAATTACGTAATTACTTCTTTTTATTTTCAGGGTTATGATGCAAGGTTTATAGTTAGATCATAATTAGAAAGTTCATAACACAAGGTGTTTAAAAATACACTCGCTTTCTTGTTTAGAGCCAAATATGTATCCAGAATTCTCGCAAGATTGTTACTTGGCTTCTTTTCTGTCCTCCGCAGCTCATTACCCGTCTACACCCATATTTACACTAAAGGGGTATATAGGGGGAAGGTAGAATGAAGTGGAATATACTTAGAAGGATAGAAGGAAATTATTTAGATAAAAAACACCTCAGTACATTCGGCCAGGATTCAAGCCCTTACCACCCTGTCACATGAAACCAGACAAGATGATACTGGCGCCTTTATCCACGTGATCGTTAGAGTCGAACCGGTCTGTTGAGAGCTTGACGCCCTAGACCAGCGGTATTCAACCTGGGGTTTGCAAATACAGCTTATAGGGTACGTAAAATGTAATATTATATATACTTCTATTCATACCACCTTTCGGTGGCTACATGGTCTAAGGCGTAACTACCATGTTAGACTAGACTTCCTATAGTAGGGAGATCAAGGTTTGAATCCCAGTCGGGTATACTGGGGGTGTATTTTCCAAAATGTTTTTCCCCTCTACCCCCACGCCAATGCTGGCACATTTCCTCGAAACTCAACTTTACTCATTTTTAACTCACTAGCGTAATTAGTACATATGCGTACAGCCTGAATAGGTAGTAAGACGCAGTCAGGGTGTTTACCATCTGAGAAAATCAGGGAAAATGGAAATTAGCTGGGAATTTAAAGTAATCGGGAAAAAACGGGAATAACCCGGGAATTTGGTAAATTATAATAACAATATGGGAAAATGTGGTTTTACTCAAAATATGAAATCTAATAATTATTAAAACAGTAAATAATGTTATTCAAACTGTAGTTTTTTAGTTTGTAGCTATGTAATATATTTTATAATTATTACTAAACAATATTAATACAAATTTTAAAAATATATTTATTTAAATTTTTAAACTTACTATTATTCATAAAAAATATTAATAGAAAAATGAGGTGGGAGGTGGGGGAATTAGAAGGATGTGTCATACTTTTTAGTCGGGAATTTTAGGAAATGATCAGGGTAAATCGGGGAGAAAGTCGGGAATTCATTGGTCAAGTTGAGTAGACACCATGCCGGCAGTGTTAAATATAATATTTAATGTGAAGCACTGAATAATCAAGGTCAGATTTAGTGTAAGTCACAAGATACCCGGACGTAAGGACATGTGATCTGGGATTGCAGTTTTATTTTAGATGTAGATTATATAATATGTACACCTTGCATTATGCACCAACAGTTTTGGGGATACAAAGTAGGAGATAAAATATATCTGGGGGTATGTGAACAAAAAAATACCACTTTCCTAGACCAAAGGTGCAGATAGGAATGTATACGACACGTTTGTTTTAGTAGGGGTGAGCTATCAGATTCAGATAAGTAAATCATTAAAAAAAAAATTTTGCTTACACAATTTATTCGGGTTGTAAGCATACGTGACCTAGGGGTAAGATGTCGGACTTCTATGCTGGTGGCCGGGGTTCAATCCTCGGTTCCGGCACAGATTTATCTGATTACCAAACCCTTCCTTCACCTCTGACAATACATCTTGTGAATGTGGCGAATGCCAGGCCTCCACCATGGTTCGGATTCCACGTTAAACTGTAAGTCCTCCATTTCATCTCACAATCACCCTATCATTACACATTAGCGTAAGTGCGTATAACCCAAACGGGTAGTAAGATGCGGTGCTAATAATAATAATAATAATAATAATAATAATGTAAGCATACTATTGACAATAATGAGGAATGAGAAGGGTAGAATTTAAAGAAAAGATGCCTGTATTTACGTGCAGGGATAGCGGTAAATCATTTATAGAAATTACCCTAAAGAGACACAGTCTGGATTTGAAGCCCAACCTCCACGTAACCAACAAATCAGACTATAATTATAATTTTGACATTTAGTCCGCGTACCCACCCATGTGGGCATGAAAATAGTTAAAGGCCCTAAAATATGTGTTTAAAAAAATCCGGCCTGAGCTAGTGATGACTTCCATACAACACGAGGAAAAGATGGATCCTTTTTCCTAGTAGTAACCTTGGTCCCACCCCTAGGCGAGAGCTGCAGGAGGCACGATGTTTGTTCTCTGTGGGACGTTCTGATATGTCACGTGTGTATTGGCAGGATGTCAACAATGTTGCGCAATGTCCGCCCTCCCTCCCCCCTCAAAGCCACGTGACGCCGATACCTTGCGTAACATGGTCTTGTTCCGTCACACCTTACTTGACTTGTACGCCGCAATGACTTCCCGTCGGCAGGTGGAACGGAGTCTGCAACTTTGTTTTCCTGGTTCTTTTCAGGAGGTGTCCGATCCTGGAATTTCACTCAGCTTCATTTGAAAGAACGTCTTTAGATGCACTAGCCCTCGGGGTTGTTAATTTTTATTTTTTCCACCGCGTCTCACAGCCTGTTTGGGCTGGATGCATATATATTAATTACGCTTATAAAGTAGGGATAAGGAGTTTAATATTAAGATAAATATAGACACATTTGCGTGGAGGAAGAATAGGAAAGCATTAGGGGGAGGGGGGAGGTTTTGTACACCCAACCAACCTCCCCATCACTGGATGAGCTTGACATTTAGTCCACCGTTGTGGACGCGCTATTTTAATTTGCACGCTCAGCACAAGGGCACCTAACTAACCTACATCGGCGGGCACGTGGACTAAGGCGTCAACCTTGTCTTGTGACGGAGATGTCGGGTTTACAATCTTGGACGAGCTTACATAATTAATATATTTTATTAAATTACACGTGTGAAACCACCCTTAGTTTACCTGTAAGAGCTTCTAGTTACAATATACGTAAATTCCGAACAAAATAAAAGTGAATATATATATATATATATATATATATATACGTATATTGTAACTAGAAGCTCTTACAGGTAAACTAAGGGTGGTTTCACACGTGTAATTTAATAAAATATATTAATATATATATATATATATTTCTTTTAGTGCATGATTTGGTTGGGCGTGTCCGAATAATTTGTACTATGCTCGTATTTTGAACTTTTTTCGACCTGTGTACCTACATTTATTTCCCGTAGGTTGGTGACGCTCGTGTAGGTGTAATTTATCAGCGACTGTTGTGAATTACGTCTCATTTCTCTAAACTCATGGTCAAGGTCATTTGTAGGATGTTTAAAGTTATAATATTATGTGATAGGTTTAGACGTTTACTAAGAATATTTCTCACGTCGTGTTGGTCGTAAAATAAGATACACGATTGCGTTCTAACCAGAACCCTCAAAAAAGTTTAGTTTTCTGCATTCTTCACTAAAAAGAATTAATCAAGATGATTAGAATTATATTTATTTTTTAGTATGATGAAAGGGATTTAATTAATTTCAATGTATTTTTTTCTAATGAATAATCCAAAACCTCAGCTCAGTCAATAAATATCATGTCTGCAACTGTTAACGAAACGTACCAAGATAGCACGGAAAGCCAAAGGTCCTGATTTCGATTCCCATGTCTAGGTTGTCATTTTTCATTTAATTGTTTACTTTTTGTTTTCATTTCATCAATAAAGCGTTTTTGAAATGAATTATGTTAGTGAAGCTTAATATTTACAAACCCACTTCGGTGGCCGCATGATCTAAGAAGTTACTCTCGCAAAATACTGCCAATGGTGGAGAGGATTGTGGTTCAATCCTGGTCGGGTGTACTGAGGGTGGTTTTTCCTAAATAGTTTCCCACTCTTACTCCACGCAAATGCATGTACACTTCTTCTAAATTCAATCTTCTTCATCCTTAACCCATTAGAGTGATTAGTAAATGGGCGGATAGCCCGAACGGGTAGTAAGACGAGGTTCTAAAAAAAATCACACGTAATAATATGTAAGTGAATGCAGCAAGTACAGAAATCCATTCTCTAGACAATGTTTAGCCGCTTTGGTTTTAAAACCGGCCCAGGCAATATTATTATTATTATTATTATTATTGGTTTAAAGGCTTATCAAAACTAAGGGAAATAGCACATGGGAGCTACATAGGTAAGCACGTGGTCTAAGATATAAACATAAAATGGTTTGATTTGCCAGTGACGAGGTAGGTCAGGAGCTCGAACCTCAGGTGGGTGTACCCTTTTTATTAGTTAATGTTTTTGTGCTCAGTTTTATCAATTCAGGTACCTCTTCTCCAATTCTATATGTTTTAATTCCTGACCTGTTGTTGTGTAAATATGTGGATCGACCGCACGGGTAGTAAGATGCGAAGAACAGCAGAAACCACAAATAATAATAACCATACAGGTAAGCCCGTATTTAAGGGAGGGCGATAGGGACTAACACCTCAAGGTATCCTTAAACTGTTACAATAAAAAAAAGGTATTAATTTTGGCTTTGTAGTTTGAAGCGATGGTAAAATATTTAAAAGTTAGTAATATTATATATCAATTTTTATTTGTTTTTAACAAAATGTTACTTACTTATGAATGGCCACAGTATGGATTTTGATGACCTAAAAATTCTAAAAAAAACTTCAAATTTTCAAAAAATTACTTAAAAAATTAACAAAAACTAGTAATAAATGCACACGACTAAATCAAACACGCATTTTACATATGTAAAATTTAATGAAATACCTTTAACAACTATTGCATTATGCTAAATCGAATATAATACAAATATCAGGTTCGGAACTAATATTTACCCCCTACCAATGCAACCCTTTCCACTTAGTTGCAGTGTCTCACCAGGAATGTGTATTTTACAACCAAACAAGCAAAGAAGGTACATATTTCATTGACTGCATTATCTCCTCATTTCTAAACTGTTTGTGGAAAAATTTATGTTTGAGCATTAATGCATTTAAAACATCTATAGTATTTAAAATTATACCTATTCATAATAATTAAAATGACTCACAAATCCCTTAAAGTTCCTAAAACTGACACAAAAACCCTATAAAATATAAATGTTTACAGTAAGAAGCTTATGAACAGAGTTTATTTGCTTATGAGCACTGTATGTGAAAAAGAAAAAATATTTAATCAAAAATCAGGCCCTGCTCATGACACGTGCGACAAACAGGTATTTTAGAATGTGGTTTTCCAAACATAAACGTCACTCCAGATCGCAACTGGCTTAGTGGCTAGATATGGAACTATAAATATAATTTACGATTGTAATATTTACTTTTTAATTCATACCTTTAACATTAAGCTTTTGAGAGTTAATTTAGTGAAAAAAAAAATGAAAGATGTGTTTAATATTGGGGTCTCCACTTCTTAGAGCCCCGGGCCTCCACAACATTCTGTATCAGCTGTAGTTGCACATCATTGTTGGCCCCCTGTTAACGAGCTTTGGGCATCCATGGTTGGAAGGGTACTATCTGACAGCAAGCAGGAGGTTCTTTATTATAAACTTTGGCTGGAATTCACTCATGACAACCTGTTTGGAAATAATAATTATTTGCTCAGTTATACTATATTATCATGAAAAGTGTAATCAAACGAGTCTAATAATACTTCCATAAGGGTAAATGTATAATTGGCGTTTTCTCAACTTGGTGAAATAACCAAATATTAAATTAATAAAACTATTATGTTTTTGGTTTTGTGGTTGTGGCAACATGAAATATTATAGTACATGAAATAATTAATCAAAATGTATTATGTTCACTTATCAAAATAAATAAATGTGTTTATAACTGAGAGAGAGAGATGTACAAAATATTATATTCAAAATAAAACGTTTATATCATGTAAACAGCGTAAGAACACAACATCCTTGACTGTTTGTGTGACGTCATCAACTGCTCTGGTTTCAGCTGTTCAGCATCTTGATTTAAGAAGATCACGCCGTATTTTAGAAGTTCTCATTTGAAAATATATATATTTTAGTTGAACCACAGACACCGCTTCCACAAAAAATGACACATTCAAACAGCTTATTTTCATAAGTTCATGTTTCAATAATGTAAAAACAGTAATTTAAAACCAATTGATTATGTAAATATTCTGACTGTCTAGCGTAACAAAACATAATCATGGTCTTGTAGGTCATACGGTTTGGCGAATGGATACACGAGAGTAGATCTGGTAACTTTTCCTAGCTGTCAGATACCATCTCTCTTACTGTGGATGCCCTATAGAAGGTCCTGTCCGGTGCGGTGATGTAACTTCCTGCGAAGGAGTGGATGCGCATGCGCCTGTAATTAGGAAGAAGCTTTGCTCTATGCACGTATTGTTTGCGGAGAAGGTCACCGCTGGAGCGACCTTCAAAATACGAGAGCAATTTAGCCATTGTCGCTCCTACGCTCACATCCATCACAGCATGACTGCAATTTGTCTTGTCGTACAAGCAATTTCATTCAAAATGTTGTATTTTCAAGAGGAAAAAATAGTCAAAGGAGTTCTATTAAATACGTGAAAAAGAAAAAAAGAAAACAAAAATTATTTTAATGATGTGAACTTAAGATTTTTGGTGTAGGTTTTATTTTCTCACAAACGTAAATATACAGTCAACGCAATTCGATATAAATTTTGTTTGGAATTTCCTTGACAAAAAATTTTTTAATAGTTTCAGTAATTTAAATCTAATGTTGAAAGCCAGCCTTATTTCACCATGTCATCAACAATAGTCTATTGCTAGACTGACGCCTTATGGGATCACCAGTGTGGGTCTTAGATTAAATTCCTTAACATACTTAACCTTTTTTAAATTGTTACCATCATTATCAAAAAATGGATTTTGCCATTGCAATTTTTCCATTTTCCCAGGTGAGTACTGAGTCTTAAACCCAAAAATGTAACAAGAAAAGTTATTTATAGAACACACGAAAATCATCCTAAACATTCACTTTTTTAGCTGTTATCTATTCTACTCTTCATAATCTACTTGTTTTTTTAATTCCTCCGACAGTTAAAGGTTTATTTACCATTGGGTTTTTCCTAACTCTTTCGATGATTATTTGTGTCTGTACCACTGTGACTAAAGGGAAATACCAGAGTCTACCAATGTACAGTATATGTACAAAATAAATATAACTTTACAGGATAATAAATGAAGACAAATAAATACTGAAAGTCACGTATAAAAATGGAGGGGAAAAGTAATGGAAGTAAAACTAAAATTATAAATAATTGTATAAAATTATATAATGGAGGTGCGAAGTTATTGGTGACTTATTGGTGGAAGTGGCGAAGAGTAAATTAATATAGGCGAGCAAGTACGCTCATTTCACCCCTTACTTCATTATAACGCAACCTTTCACATTTTATTGTAAGAAATGTTGCCTATATGATCTACCCCGCTGCGCCGGTCTGAAGCACACGAAGGCCGGTACACACAGAATGCTAAGCTATGCTATGCTGTACTATGCTGTGCTAAGACTTTGTCAGTTTGATTTCACACTCAATGCTAAGCTAAGTAATGGTCCCTCTTTTCTCTCCCAAGTTCATTGTTGTTTCTTTATGGTCTGCTCCAGTGAAGTTTAGTTATGATGGCGTTCTACATAATCTCTTGTTTGAGCTCAGATGATAGAACTGAGGTATAGAAGATGCTGTTGTTAGCAGCTGTTTTGGAAGATGAAGAAAATTTAGGAGGTGGAGGTTTAGCTTGTTCAATTAATGCTTCCATTTTAATATAAATACATTTATTACATATAAAACCTAAATAGAATACTACTTAAATACACGTTAAACAAACTGAGAGCAAAATTTCTACACTTTGGTTATTTTCACCAAACCAGCATTGCGTCTGTTCAACACTGAGCCCAAGCTACGTTATGCGCATGCGTAAAGTAAGATGGCTCAAGAAGGGAGATGGAATAATTGGCCGCCCCGGCCAGCAATGGGAAAAAAACAGCGTGGAGTAGCTTAGCTTAGCGTTCTGTGTGTACTTACCTTAAGGAAGAAGATGGGAAACTAACAGTAAAGTTATTATTACTATCATTATTATTATTATTATTATCATTATTGCTAAATACGCTTAAATAAAATGAAATTATAAGTACCTGATAGCGTATTTGTAATGGATCCGAATGAGTTCTAGAATACTTGAAACTTACATTTTGATTCTAATGAGGATTTTTTTTTCTATTTTTGAAATCATATTAGTATTAAATTTTTTCAATCAAGTTTGAATATTAATGTATTATTAATTTAGGATGGGGATACCAACCGGAGAGATTACTAGTTAGCATTTATTTGTTATTTTATACTTTATTTGCTTTACTAGTTTCAATATTATATTTACATTTTCTTTCATCATAATTTATTTTATGATTTTGATGTTATATATTCTATTCTTTTAATATTTGTTATACGAAATGAGTACATCTTTTGGCATTGAAATTTACAGCTTAGTTTTCAGATAAAGGGCCTTATCTGATAGAAACTTATTAACAAATCTTCTTTCACGAATTCATACATCAGGTCATTTTATCTACGGTTCTCACTTTTGATAGAATATCTCATTACCTTAAAGCTAATAATAAAGTGTAATCAAAGTTTACCACGAAAAAAAAGTTTGTATTTTCTAGAAGGATCGTCAGTGTCAAGCAGTCAATTTGTTTAGCACCACGTCTTACTACCCATTTGGGACATATGCCTATGTACTAATTTCACTAATGTGTCAGGGAATATTAAGGTTTAATTGAGAGGAAATTCACTCACATTTGCGTAAAGGAAGCGTGGAAAACCATCCACCCTTAGTGCAACCGACCGGGATCAAACCCCTATATCTCCGTCTTAGGGATTTTAGTCTATTGTGAGAGAAGTACCTTAGACCATGCAGCCACCGACGCGATTGCAGTTAATGTTGAATAGTATAAATGAAGATAAGTTAATCCATTATTTTAAATATAAAATTATAAAAGATGCATCTAATATACTTTATAAAGGAACAAAACAAACTTTGTACAGTCTGAAATTAAGATATAATTGGTATGAACAGTTTTGAACCTTATACTAGAGTAAAACCATAATATAATATCTTTCTGCTTAAGTATTCATTTTCAAGTTTTTATGATGGGTGAGGTTCAGGACTAGTTAAGGAACGTTTAAATGAATTATAATTCTAATAAATTTAAAAAAAAACATCAGTTGTAGTTTATTTCTTCTTTGGGATAGCAGAAAGTTTCTCTACCAGTCAAATCCACTCGACTAGTTTCGGCGTATCTCACTCAACATCATCCATAACTTTAAAAAGGTGTTCAAGAGACGTGTTCATCCTCACGAGATAGCAGAATATATCAAGTTTTTAATTTATACCTTTTAACTAACACAAATACCAGCATCGGCTGATTGCCGGTGACGGGGATATCAGTCTTCGAGTCCTGGTTTGGTGTACTGAGGGTGTTTCCCCCTAAATAGTGTTCTACTTTACTTCCACATAAATGTGGGTACATTTCCTCTAAATTCTACTTTCCTCACCCCTATCTCATCAGCGTTAATTAATGTATTCGTATAAACCGATCAGGTACTAAGGCGCGGCTTATATTTAGCTGTTTTATCTATAGTGTAGGAATGAGCATTTAAAAATTAACGTATTTTTAACATATTTTACCCTATCATTAGTGTTATCTCATATGTATTGATATTCTCTATCAAAAGTGATAGTTGAAGTGAAAGTGATGACTTGACGTGTGTGTGTGTGTGTATATATATATATATAGTGAGATTTAGTTTTAGTAGCTTTTACAACTGTCAACAAAAGAAAGTTTCTTCCTATATGAGTCAGACTATAGAAGGGAGAAAACTAAACGCTATCATTCTAGCATCACGTCTCCAATCAGGTTATACGGCTATGTACTAATTATGTTAATGGCCTAGGTGTGAGGAAGGCTGAATTTAGAGGAAATATACCCACTTTTGCGTAAAGCGACAGAGTGGAAAACCATTTAGGAAAAACTACCCTCAGTACACCAAAATCTCCCTGCCATAGGCAGTCTAGTCTATTGCGATAGTAGCGCCTTAAACCATGCGGCCACCAAAGTGGTTTGGACGCTATTGGATACGCCCTTACACAGCGCCCATAATTAATGTTCTTGTATAGGTATTTATAGTATTTATAAAAGGTGATGACTGCAGATCACATGCCTTGACGTATGAATGCGTGAAAGTATATCTAGTGACTTTTTTTTAGCTGTCAGGAAAGGTTCTTTATGAAAACTGTACTGTAAAACATATATCCAAAACTAATTAGATTTGTATTAAATATCAATCAAAAAGTGCTATTTTGATTTGATTGAAATTTGACTTTCTTGACTATGAGCGAGATTATAATGGTCAAAATTATTTAAAAAATAAATTCTGAAGATAATGGTTAGAGAGTAGGGAGGTATATTAGAGTAAATGCACCCACACTAGAACGGAGAAAGACTGATGAAACACCAGCTAAAACACCAAATAAAAATAAAACAAAGTGTTCCCGGCTAGGATCTGAACTGCGGCCTTCCTCTCAAGTGTGACCAAGTCTAGCATTAAGATAACCAGTGGCCACACGGCATAAGGTGTAAAACCTAGAATAGACTAAACTGTTGAGATTCGAGCTTCAACTGGTTGTGAAATGCGGGTGTTTTTCCCTTAAATAACCTTCATCAGTCATCGCAAACACATAATTTAGTTTGTTTTGTTTGTGCCTTTCAACACGTTTGGGCTATACCCATTGAACTAAACTAAGAAAATAAGAGTGATTAAGGTATAACTTAGTGGAAATGTAGCCACATATGCGTCTAAATAAAGTGTAAGAAAACCCTCAGCACACCTTGCCGGGATTTGAACACCAGACTCCCCATCACCAATCAGTCATACTTGATTATACTGAAATCTAATACGTTTACCCACTGGTAAGGGGCCCTTCTAAATTAAGTCATTAATAACACTGGTGTTAAACGTAATCATTAAAATAAACTATGAAACTATCTTATAAAATAGGGTCACAGTGTAATACGTCAAGGTAGGACTGCTCGCTACCTTTCATGGAGTGTACATTTATTTATGAACGTGAATTATGGGAGGATGTTTGTTACCTTTTAAATACTTTCACGCTTGCCATACCTAGGAATAAAGTAACGTTTCACATAAATACAAACACTTTTATAAAATTAGGCATTTGAACGGCTTGAGCTATCTTTTAAACATGCGAAAAGAAAAATTTTGGAGGGCGTGCGTGAAGAATGTGGAACTAAAGGTTTATTTATACTTTGAATAATGTAAAAGATAGGGCAGAGAGACTACAAGACTTTTAGAAAAATATTTATTCCTTTCTTTTATTCTTTTTTTTCATCACGTCTTAGAACCCATTGATGCTATGCGCATTTACGTTAGTAAAGTGGATATGATGAAGGAAGGCTCTTAGAGGAAATTTACCAGCATCAGCGAGGGAAGCATTTAGGAAAAATTCCCTTCAGTACACCCGACCGGGATTCGAGCCACTACTTTCTTATCACCAGCACTTCAGACTAAATTAAATTAACATTTAGTCCACGTGCTCAACGGCACAGGTGTCTCTTTTCTTTCCTGTCCCTAATTTTTGTGGTTTTATAGTCATCATGAACTATGCTATAAGCATTTTAAAATTATAAAAGAGTGTAATATTATGAGTTGCGTGGTCTTATAGTGTTTTCTCATAAGGATGTAAAGTTATTAAGTCCCATTTTGTTGGGAATTTAGGTTGTACCAAGGTGAATACCACTGAACCGTGGTTGAGTGGTTACCGATTGTTGTGTATATTTCAATTATTTTCATTTAGTAGTACAACAAATAGATAAAACGTTTAAAACATAATTATTAATAGCAGATGAAACTCCTAGAAATATATGCCAACTTATAAATTGATAGCTATTAATCATACATTTTAGGTCCATACGAATTATTTATGTTCCAACGAGACGCCATATTTTACTGGTTACTTAATTAGTTATTTGTAAAGTTTAAGCTTTAAAATATTTTCTAGACTTTTATTTCTAAAACTAACCATCCTTGAAATGAAAAACATGTAAGAATTTTTTTATAAGATAAAATTTAAAGGACAACATTTTTAGTGCGAGTTTATCGGTTAGAATGGAAGTTAAAAAAAATATGTTTGTGTATGAGTTCATAATTTAATTTTGGAATAAAATTCTTTATATTTATCCATAATGAGAAAATAGTTCCCGATTCGTCTTTGATATTAATATATAATCAAGATTAATTGGTATTTGGGTATAATTAATGTAAATAATCGAAGAATTAGTATAATTTCCATAACCAGTAAAAGGTCGGTGTACATTAAATGGAAATTTTAAGATATATGTAAGCGTAAAATAAGTTTTTGTTTTTACATACACTCAGCACTCATCTACGCCCATAATTATTGCAGCTAGTTAACAGGGATATTAAAATTCACGGTTCAGCTCAAACCGGAAATCTAATTGAAGTGAGGTTTTACGCATTCTCCCTTGACAATATCGGCATATATCTTTATTTTAAAATAACTAGTATTAATTTTGGTTGTATTTTTTCAAACATGATAAATAATTTCACTGGTATCATTTCCGTATTCTAATGAAGACTTCGGCTTACCACATAAGGATTCAGCGCCTGATTTTAACTGTTCTCAATTTTTCCTACGAATGAACCTATAAAACAATTACTAAATCTTCTTTTACGTATTTATACGTAAAATCATGTTATCTGTAGCTATCACTTTTGATATATATTATCAATACCTATAAAATAATTAATTTAGTAAAATGCTATAATTATTGACAGGAAAAAAACCTGTTTTTATTTTTCCATAAAAGCAATGTTTATTTTTACGAGAGTCAAATTTTTTTTATACCTAAGCTATACATCATCCGTGTGGGGAAACTAATTCTTACAAGTTACAAGTTTCTTTAAGGTCATTACGTTTATGTACTAATGAAAATTCTTTAAACTTGACCAAATTATGTTATATACAATAATGCTCGTTTAAGTTTTAATGTTTATTTTATTTAGGTAACTAACGTACATTTTATAAATGTAGGTTTATATTAACCCATGAGAAATTTGAGTATAGGTGGACAAATTCTTAGAGTAAACATACCACACTAGTGCCAGAAATTGCAATGAACTTATATAGTATTCTATGCATTGTTTGGGAAAGAACGAGTGCTCTGTAAATCAAATACTAGCACAATACTCTTAATAATATCAACAAACCATGCCATTGTTTATTTTTATAATTTAAATGCCCAGAAATATTTACGTCTTAAAATTAGTCTCGTGAAGCAACGCTACATCATAAATGCAAGTGTCGTCATGGTGCTATGGAAACTGGAAGCAATGAACAGGGACCTCAACATCCATGTAAGTGACGTCATAGTGCTATGGAAACTGGAAGCAATGAACAGGGAC
>CABFVX010008744.1:8663-22252 GCA_902151425.1 Timema shepardi | reverse complement strand
GTATCACTGGCTTGTGGCCAGACATTCTTCCAGGGGTATCACTGGCTTGTGACCAGACACTCTTCCAGGGGTATCACTGGCTTGTGTCCAGACACTCTTCCAGGGGTATCACTGGCTTGTGTCCAGACACTCTTCCAGGGGTATCACTGGCTTGATTGCCAAGAACACTAAATCTGCTCGTCTTGATAATATTACGGGAGAACAATCGGCTGACAATGACATCACTAACCATTTGAACCAAAGTTTTATATAATTAATAAAATCCCATCATCTAAATATGATTTGAATATTTTATAAATAACTGATAAAGGAACACCTCCATTAATTCTTAGAGT
Source organism: Timema shepardi (assembly GCA_902151425.1). Lineage (NCBI taxonomy): Eukaryota > Metazoa > Arthropoda > Insecta > Phasmatodea > Timematidae > Timema > Timema shepardi. The sequence continues at coordinate 21,917 of CABFVX010008744.1, read as the reverse complement.
TATTGAAACCTTAGGCAATAAATGAATGATTAAAATCTAAAGTCTGTTATTTACTGACACGTAGCTAGCGGGCCGAGTTCTTGTTTTTTTGGTGTGGTCACAAACTGTTACACCCCTCGGGCACGGGAGTCGCAAGGACAAACCTCTGAAAGGACTATTTCTTGGTGGAAATGAAACCTTTGTGTGCTCCAATCGAGGTATCCTGGCGCCAGATTTGGTCCAATACATTGGTATTCAACCTTGTCCGCATAACCCCCGGGTATAACTTTTCTTAGATTTTATACCCCCAAAGTTGTTGATGCATAACTTTCTACCAAGATGTCCCTCTCGCAATAGACTGGTAAGCTGATGGCAGGGATATCGGGTTTGAATCTCGATCGGGTGCACTTGTGGTGGTTTTTCACTCTTCATTAACACATTTGAATAATAAGTTGAAATGCGCACAACCTGAAAGGGAAGTGAGACGCTATAAAAAAATAAAATTGATGATAGGAATAATTGTTTCTGACAGACTCATCTAACGTAATTGTGTTGAGAGAAAGTGGACACGACTAATGTATTGCGTTCTGTGCGTGTGTTTAGGGCACTCTGTGGCGAACCTACGTGAGGGGGAAGCTGCTGTCGCCCACGGGGCAAACTTCATCACACATCTCTTCAACGCCATGCTACCCGTGAGTCGCGCTGTCGAGCGTCTGAAAGAGTGCACAGTTTTAAACAGCTAAAATAATAATAATATTTAGCACCGCGTCTTATTACTCGTTCGGGTTATACGCTTTAAGTACTAATTACTCTAATGGATTAGGAATTGGGAAGGTTAAATTAGAGGAAGTGAACCCGCATTTGCGTGAAGGGAGAGTGGAAAACCATTTAGGAAAAACCCCTTCCCAGTTCACCCGACCGAGATTCGAACCTCGAGCTCAACACGACAAGCGCGTTAGCCAACTACGCCACCGAGGCGGGTAAACAGCTAAAAGATAATCAACTTTTTAACCAGTTAATTTGTTCAGATGGTATCCACAAGAGTCAAATGGAGCTTAAATACTAGGGTTGTTTGAGATTTGATAAAACAACTGTTTTGTGATTTAAAATCAATAAAACTATTGTTTTTTGTAAAATTTGATAAGGTTTAAAAAAATTCCATCTTCCCAGATTGGTAAACAAACTTAAAGATACAGGATGACCAATCACTTGTGTAGAAAATATTATCTCACGGCCGACTCGTCCAATTGTTTCAGTTCCATCACAGAGACCCTGGCCTGGTCGGACTTCTCGCCTCTAAACAGATCCCCCGGATCATTTACTACGGCATCATCACGGACGGGATCCACACACACCCTGCTGCTATACGGATTGCTCACCGGACACACCCACAAGGTAAGTGGTCCTTCACCATAGTGGAACTAAGCAAGGTCAGTCTTACCTTGACTGATTACACTGTGGCTCTATATGTTGGCTGTACGCAGGGCTGGTGATGGTGACGGACGCTATCTCTGCTATGGGTCTGGAAGAAGGGACCCACACAATCGGACAAATGCAGGTCGAGGTCCGCGGAGACCGTGCGGTCGTCGCTGGAACTGAAACCTTGTGCGGGAGTATCACCACCATGGACAAGTGCTTGAGGGTGTTCAAGAAAGCCACCGGTGATTACTTGAATAAGCATGTGTCTATTTCCCTCGTGGCTCCACTTTGTCAACACTTGGTGCTGACAAATTTTTTTTCCAGCGGCAGCAGAGCGGACTCTGTTCCGCTCTGAGGTATTTTCAAGCGCCTTGTCTTACTAACCGTCCGGAAAACTGGTACAACACATGATGTCCTTGATCTTGTTCCAGGATGTTCGTTAGTTACCGCCTTGAATACCGCAACGCTGCATCCCGCCAGAACCATCGGCATCCAGGCGTCTAAAGGGACCCTGGATTACGGCGCGGACGCCGACTTTGTGTTCCTGGACGATGACTTGAACGTATGGTCGACGTGGATCGCGGGGAACTGCGTCTACTACGACAGCAACTTCCCGCGGACCACCGTGAAGGTCGTCAATGAAGTACAGGAGAACAGATACTCCTGTATTCACAAAGATAGTCCAGACCACTAACATATCCCTGTGTTTATATGATATAAAGTGGATTAGAAAGGTCCGACAGGCGCCGGCACAAGCTCAACTTGGGTTAAAACAGCACTTTCCTGCTGTACCCTTCGAATGGAAAGTGAAGAAATCCACCCAAAGAAAGAGGAACAGTAGGTTAAGACATGATAAAGAAACAACTTACACCCTGTTTCCCCCCTCGACTGACTATTGGATTGTTTTACTACATATATGTACCAATTACACTGATGGGATAGGGGTGAAACGCCAACCTCAATACACCCGACCAGGATTAGAACTCTGACCTCTCCGTCAGTCCAGTCTATTGAAGGAGTGACCTTGAACCAGGTGTCCATCGAAGCTGGTGACTCCACTTTGGTCCCGCGCTCAGTAGCTTGTTTTATCCAAACATCACACACTTTGTTGAGTAATAGATACTCTGGTGCACTTCAAGACAAAACACCCGGGAGGTGCTTCGGATTAGGGGCTGTCCAAAAACCAAAGAACGCTATTTTTGAGTTATTTTACCCCATACCCCTTTGTCAACATTTTGTAACCTCCTCCCTGATTTATATACTTTCAATAGAGCTTATACAACCATTTTATTGACCTGTGTTCACCAAGCTCGATGATTGCTTGTCTATACATACTCACAGAATACTGCCCAATACACTAGACTGTGATGTGACATCACACAATGTGTGTGATTAGACACTAGAAGACTAGAGGATGCCACGTTTTCCCCCTCTTTCTCTAGGTGGGGAATTTTTTCACTCAATTATCTTTAATTATGTTTGTTAATTTATATTCGTTAATCATTGGGTCAACACATTCCTATGTTTGTGCTGTTAACTTGGGTGTTTTTAAAGATATTAAACTTTTATTTTACTAGTCATTGGTTTTTATTAATTTATTAAGGGTCGGTCTTATGACATCCGGCGTTTATAAGATGCACTTTTTAACTCATCGGCCAGATAAAAATATTTATCTGGGAGTCATAAGACCGGCCCTAAGTTGTAAACTAAGTGATGGATTCACATTCAAACTTAAAACTACCCCGAAAAGAAAATTCTAATAAGGTGACCTGGCGGTCTAGGGGTAAGGTGTCAGACTTCTGTGCTGGCGGCCGGGGTTCAGTCCTCGGTCCCGGCACAGATTTCTCTGATTACCAAACCCTTCCTTCACCTCTGACAAGACATCTTATGAATGTGGGGAATGCCAGGGTCTCCATCGTGGTTCGGATCCCACGTTAAACTGTAGGTCCTCCATTTCATCTCACAATCACCCTACCATTACACATCAGCGTAAGTGCGTATAACCCGAAGGGGTAGTAAGACGCGGTGCTAATAATAAAATTCTAATAAACCTAAATAACTAAATCAAGGCAGGTTTGAGAAAATATAATTTCTTTGTCTTCACTCAAAATGGATATCAACTGCTACAATAGTAAGAAAATATTTTTATTTTTTTCACTTTCAAAGAATAAAACAGTACAAGAAAAGTTTAATGTTTTTGCAGTTTTTATAACAACACCTTTTTTTAAATTGCTCCAGTCGAAACATAGTTTAGTTTTGTTCAGACGGTGAACTCAACAATTGATCTTGGCAACCTTAGAACAGTTCACATTGAAGCTGATAGATGGAGATACCGGGAATATGGTAACAAATGAGTAACGAAAATATTCGTTGGCTAGTACTAGATGAGCTAAAAAATGGCTGCAGGCCTACGGAGATAATCATGCAATTTGTGCGCCAAGAAATTGGTTAATATCACAACGTGGAGAACATTAAACCTAACTTTATCTCGAGCTACTGGTCAACATTAATAGAACGTATGTAAAACAAATTCAAATAATTATAAATAGTTTGTTTTCAAACACTTTTCACAGATCATACAAAACTATTTTCCTAAATTTAAAAATGACACCTGTACATTGGAATCGAACCCAGGGCTCTTGGCTTAATGCGCCAATACTCTACCGCCAATCCAATCCAAGATTCACTAGCGGCGACATAAAGTCACTCCCGAGTCGCCGGTGAATGTTGGTAGGTATCAATAATAGCTACACATGTCCATAACAGACTCTGCCTTAAGATAAGAATGAAGAATTACCTCGTTAAGCTAAGGGTGATGGGTTCAGTTCCCATCTGCGTCATTTTTATATTTACAAATGCGATTCTTGATGCGGCTATCTCAGTAAACTAACTGTGGATTTTCACGTTCGCTGAAAAACGTTCTACTTTGTCCACTCTGCCCGAGATGTTCAGCACAAGAGAGCCAATCAACAATCTGAAATCAGTGCGGATGCGCGCTTCGTTGACCGTTGTAACCTGTCAATGTAAAGCTTGTATCGTTGTATTGGATTAGGCCACGACACAGCGTTATAATTTGAAAACATCCATCGGGAGAATGATCTGAAATATATGTTTATCCGCTAGGAAATAAAATATGTTGATAAACGATAACCATTTGTTTTAAGTTTGCGTTGCAATGCATCATGGACCAACATACAGTGTATGAACTGCCGAACCACTCAGATCAGATTCTGTTCTCTATTTTCGACAAACGCGCGAGTCCAGTTTCGAGATAAAACACAAACTGGACTGTAGCAGCACGACTAGAGGTAGGTCATGGTCACTTAGATACAGTAACCATGATCAACCTTGTGTTGTTTTTCCTTAATCTTGTTTAGAACTAATTTTATTACATTTAACATAACCAACAAATGTCTAGATGTTTGCGTCTCCCTGAGAAACCATGTTGGTTGCCGGGTGACGAGTAACGTGCGATGCATGTTGATGGTTACTTGCACTCTTGTTACTTCAGACTGTGGTCTCCTGTTTAGTCTTGGGTTCTTTCTCCGCCTTGGTTTTCCCCGCAGTTGCCCCCACAGGGGTCGGTTTCTTCCCCGCTGCGGGACTGTCGACATCTTTAGACTCGGTGGTGGGCGCTTCCTCTAAACTGTTCATGAACGCCTTCAACATCCTTCGCTGAAACACCAAACCATGCCGACGGTTTAAATTAACAAATATAGGAATTATAACGAGTGTTGAAATATTGTTAAAGGAAATGTAAGTTGAGAATTTACCTAACCAGATTATTATAGTCACTAATATGCAAAACCAAGCATAAGGGACTTATATTTGGGTCAAATCCAATATTTTACTAATCCAAATTTACAATTTTTGTTCCGTTTCCCAAATCTGAATCTTGGAAAAATATGATCCACCTAAGAAATATAAATGTTTAAAAATGAGGTGGCCCAATGGCTAGTTAATTTTATAATAAAGGAAAGTGATAAAACTAAAGAAAAAGGAAAAAATAAACTATTAAGAGTAAATTTGATGAAGAAAGCCCACCTAGGAAAGAGGGAAAATGTGGGAAGAGTCCAACGCACAAAGGTGACATCTTCCTTTCTTCTGTCTTCTATAGTAGAAGTAGTCACACACATTTTAACACAAAAAGAGTAATATCTCGGCATTGTTGCCTTTATCAAACACAAGGGTTTTCTTCATCAAATTTACTCTTAATAGTTTATTTTTCTTTTTCTTTAGTGTTATCACTTTCCTTTATTATAAAATAAGAAATATAAATATAATAGAAAATACAAATTGTAGATAAATGTTAACATTCTTTCCTATAATACATTCATACACTCGGTTAAGTGGTCTGGGGTCTGGTTGTCAAGTTCAGCCTATAATTATAATTGCTTCTGGACCACCAATAAGGAGTTAGGCCTAAACATCAACTCTGTGACAGTCAGATACTATTATTATTATTATTATTACTAGCACCGCGTCTTACTACCCGTTCGGGTTATACGCACTTACGCTAATGTGTAATGGTAGGGTGATTGTGAGATGAAATGGAGGACCTACATTTTAACGTGGAATCCGAACCACGGTGGAGGCCTGGCATTCCCCACATTCACAAGATGTCTTGTTAGAGGTGAAGGAAGGGTTTGGTAATCAGATAAATCTGTGCCGGGACCGAGGATTGAACCCCGGCCATCAGCACAGAAGTCTGATACCTTACCCCTAGAACGCCAGGTCACCGGCTACAAATAGTAAACTTACACCGATATTGTTCGTGGATCATTTCTGACTGAACAATGATGGAGATCAAGAGTTGATAGAAGTTCCTGATACAGAACATTGGGGAAATATTAAATGATATTTAGATAGAAACTGCATTGAAAAGGTGGTTTTTGACCATAGTAGAACGGATTCACAGATAACCATCATGCACAAATCTTCATTTTGTCATGATAGGGACGTACTGTAGTTATTAACAAGAGACTTTGTCCCCCAGCGTCACCGCGGAAAATGTCGAGTAATCTTTCAAATACGAATGCACTGCACACATTTCTGGCCTATCGTAGGTGTTATCTTTTACCTTTGACTCCCATAATACCTCGCGAGCTGAGTTGGGCCTGCCACGATGAACGCTCCTAATTGTGATAGCTAAACCCTGATTATGATCATTATATCAGTTTATAACACAAAATAGACCTACGTTATCATGGTGTCTACCCAACTTGACCAATGAAATTCCCCGACTTTTTCCCCGATTTCCCCTGATCATTTCCTAAAATTCCCCACTAAAAAGTTTGTCACATCCTTCTAACTTCCCCCCCTCCTACCTCAATTTTCTACTAATATTTTTTATTAATAATACGTTTTAAAATTTAAATAAACATTTTCTTGAAATATGTATTAACATTGTTTGTAGCTGTGTAATATATTTTATAATTCTTAGTAAACAAACAAAAACTACAGTTTGAACAAAAATATTATTTACTGATTTAATGATTATTATATTTCATATTTTGAGTAAAACAACATTTTCCCAGATTTTTGTTGTGATTTATCAAATTCCCGACTAATTCCTGTTTTTTCCCGATCACTTCTAATTCCCGTTTTCCCTGATTTTCCCGAATGGCAGACACCCTAAATTTATTCACGTTGACGACAACTTGGGAATATATCATTTGTTCAAGTAGATTTTAGACAAATCGATAAGATAATATTAATATGTTATTTAATAAAACAATGACAAAACTTACGTCCATTACTATTTCCAGCCTGGGTCAGTTTTATTTTATTAAAGTTTATCAGCTGTATCCGAATAGTCGAGTACACTTGACTTGATGACTTTACCCTCAACACGCACTTGAGATCCAAGACTTCAACAGTGCTGCTTCCTACCAATGATCATAGAAACTATTTTAAACGCCCGAATTAGCGTAGACCACTCACAGATTTGTGGCGATCATTTTCACTGCACATAATTAATTAGCTAAATTATACAACACAACAAAAGTATATTTAACGTAAGTTATCAAATATCACATTATTCTACGAGATCTCTCTCTCTCTTTCTAACAGACGAAAAATTAAACAATTGCCAATCAAACACTGCGTCGATGGCGTGTCATGGGTAACTTGATGGTCACCCTTGGACTCAAGGGCGTGTGAGAGGTGCATTAGCACACTTCATAGTTATTCTGATGGCTCTGTCCTTGGTCACGTGATTACTGACGCAACTGTCAAGGGTCAACGGTAGACTATTCGGATACAACCGACTGGCTAGACCTGATTGACAGAACTATACAAACGAAACAGTTTCAATAAGTTAACGCCCGCCTTGGTGGCATAGTTGGCTAACGCGCTAGTCGTGTTGAGCTCGACTGCTGAGGACGGGGAGATCAAGGTTCGGATCTCGGTCGGGTGAACTGGGGGTGGTTTTGCCTAAATGGTTTTCCACTTTCCCTCCAAGCAAATGCGGGTTCACTTCCTCTAATACAACCTTCCCAATTCCTAATCCATTAGAGTAATTAGTACTTAAAGCGTATAACCCGAACAGGTAGTAAGACGCGGTGCTAAATATTATTATTATTATTATTATTATTAAGTTAAGGCCAGTTACAGTACGATGTATTCAAGGACAGAGTTTAACCACCACTCAGAACTCTATCCTCACCTTGGCGGTAGCCCTGTTTATAGTTGGCTTCGGCAAAAAGACCCACATTTTCTTAGCTTTGGGTTTCTTCAGCTTGGGTTTGCTCTGAGTGCTCACTGAGCCAGTTTCTTTGAATAAACTATGCCATTTTTTAATTGTGGCCGGTGTCGGCGGTTTTTTCTTTAAGGTATCACGTATCTTAGTCTGGACTTGAGCAATCGACTTACTTTCTTCGTACCACATTACACAATTTGCTTTCTCGGCACCGGTGAAATCCGACATTTTAAAAATGGATTTAAACTATTCTTTAACAACACAAATGAAAAAAATATATATACGTTTTCACGTTGATGCCAAATCGTTTTTGCGCTTTTTTAGTTTTTATATAACGTCTTTACCGCGAAAAATCAAATCACTGCTGACAACCTTTTAAAATTTAAATTACCTAAATAATTTAAACCTTTCAACAACAAAAAAAGTGGTCATCTACACATTCATTTAAGATAGATATATTATGTCGTAGAGCATGTCAAGGATTTGGCCACGAACACACACGACACTGGTAGCGGAGCTGAAATCGGAGAGCAGAGTTTACAATAACATACAAGACACCCTTACAGAGAGCGTGGGAGAGAGGAGATAGCGCGTATAGCTGAGTTGGTTGCAGAGTGGACAATTCATTTTGTGTTTTCAGACTGGTTGAGGCGGAAAGTATTATAAATTCTGGGAGTTATATTTAATTTAGTAAAGTGATTTTGCCGAAATTTATGATGAAACACAAATTTCTGAAGCTAACAGCAGAATTCCTCTTTGGCAGAAGAATGAAGATAATAGAATATCAAAAGTATTTATTGAGATCCTAGTATATTAAAAAAAAAAAAAGTTGAATATTTTCAAACTTCTTCATATAAATGATAAAACTATCCATAAACTTCTCGTTGTCCGTTATTTCTTGTATCAGTCCTCTCTATGCAATGAGTTAATAATACGTAATTTTAAAGCTATATTTTTATCTAATATCAAACCCCTGCTCGACATTCCGTGGCCGTTCAGAGACCGAACAGATGTGTACGCTCTCTGATATTCTGTGTGTGCATAGTAAGTATTCGTAACTGCTTTGCTCTCCGCTTTCAGCTACGCAACCAGCGGCGTGTGTGTGTCTGTAGCCTTAGATGACAGAAAGACTCCGCATCCAGAATAAACTAACCGTATTTAGCCAACATCACCATCAACTGTTTACAGCCTGTGGCAGGATCATTTTAGTAAAATGCTTCCATTATTAATTATAGTCGACTAAACTGACCCGGTAACAAGGTGGAAGGGTGACCTGGTGGTCTAGGGGGTAAGATGTCAGACTTCTATGCTGGCGGCCGGGGTTCAATCCCAGGTCCCGGCAAAGATTTATCTGATTACCAAACCCTTCCTTCACCTCTGACAAGACATCTTGTGAATGTGAGGAATGCCAGGCCTCCACCGTGGTTCGGATTCCACGTTAAACTGTAGGTGCTCCATTTCATCTCACAATCACCCTACCATTACACATTAACGTAAGTGCGTATAACCCGAACGGGTAGTAAGACGCGGTGCTAATAATAATAATAATAATAACAAGGTGGAAACAGTTGTTTATTATTATTACTATTACTTAGCCAACATATGAAAGTTAAATATTACTACATCATGATTTAATTCTAATTTCGACTATAGAGCAAGCTAGCACAATTATTTAGTTCTGATTTCGTTCAGCGTGAGTATATTATTAGCACCGCGTCTTACTACCCGTTCGGGTTATACGCACTTGCGCTAATGTGTGATGGTAGGGTGATTGTGAGGTGAAATGAAGGACCTACAGTTTAACGTGGAATCCGAACCACAGTGGAGGCCTGGCATTCCCCACATTCACAATATGTCTTGTCAGAGGTGAAGGAAGGGTTTGGTAATCAGATAAATCTGTGCCGGGACCTGGGATTGAACCCCGGCCGCCAGCACAGAAGTCTGACACCTTACCCCTAGACCACCAGGTCACCTTCAGCGTGAGTCAAATGTTAAAATAGATTACAACTTTTAAATATTTTATCATCATATAAATAATATTGTGAAACAAAAAGAATTGAAAATAAATTAATATTATATATCATTGTAAAAAAAATACAAATTTTCAACTATTATACACCCAAAAACATAATATTTTCAACGGTTTAAAACAACCAAACTTTTTGGTGGTCGGGCACCTCTACTTAGACCCTACCCGGATGTTAATTTCGGGATAAATGCCTTTAAAAATCATATTTTCGAACGTTTGGAGTATTTTGTCTGAATAATAAGACTAGCGCGATGTTTTTATAGTAATAAACTTCTGTAACTTATTGTTACCCTCTCCCCCACACAATAAGTCCGACAGTCTAGGTAACATTTAGGGGGAAAAAACTATCTAAATGCGTCCGAATGTAAACCAAATTCCGATATGGTTTCCCTCATTTGATGTAAATTATGTTACCAGTGATTTCCGGCAGCCTACCTCTCGAGCTACAAGTTATTTTTAGTCAGTCGGTCAGTTTATGAAAGTTATCCTGTGTTAGCCCCTACCCTCTAAATTATAATGTCTGAAACTACCCAGGTAAACTCATGTTTATTTAGCTGGCTCTCTGTCAGAAGGGTTAGAGGAATGAATGGCGATAGTTGTGGCGTCTTAAAATACGAAACCAATAAAGTTCACAGCATTGAACTTTCAACTTTGTTCAAGAAATTATTTGTAACAGGCGATTTGGTTTTGTAGGTCTCCTATTTACGTTTGAACTTGTTACAAAATTGGGATTAACCCGCTTCTTCTGATTCTTTCATCAACAGGCCCCTAGGCTGAGCAGTATTATCGGGAAGGCATTCCTGTTATCAGAACATCCTTCTCTGTTCAATTAACAAGAAATTCACATCGTGCGACCCAAGCAATTCTGAAACATATTCAGGCTGGACCTCAAATTATAATTTACCTGGCTGTATCAACATTTGAAGCGATTTACTCCAATGGATCGTCAAAACCTTCGTGCTTCCTCTACACATTCGCTGAGTGTACCCAAGGGCGAGTGTGTTAGTGATGAACTCGTCTTTGCTCAGCGGCGAGTACCTAGCGCCGTTTGCTTTTGTGTCGGTTTTTTGGCCCGAAAAAAGGACCCTAGCGAGTACACCTCTCCATAAAACTAAACTTAACTCCAATGAGGGCGAAATGTGTGGATGGCTAACATTCAGCTTCATTGGTTACGCCGGCATTCGGTCGAACATCCAGAACATTCGGGTGAATGTGTGGAGGAAACATCAATATATTCCACGTATTTCTTCCAAACATCTTTTCAAAGATGTTTCTTTAGCTACCTCACAATTCCCACGCATCCATTATTGTTTAAATGCCGTTCAAAATAGTGAAGTCTTTCCACAGAGCTTTTGATTTGTTTTGCTTTGATGGTTCCTAAAGAATTTATTGCAGCTACAACCTTTGCTTAGGTCCTCCTTAAATAAGATTTGAATACTGAAATCACACCTTGATCCATTGGCTGCAACAACGAAGCTATGCTCGCAAGCATGAAGGAAGCTTTAATTTCTTTGAATAATTTGGCAAGAGCTTCATATTTGTCTGCATCAGTAACTATTTAAGATCATTTTCTGTTCCCTGCAAAAGGCCTCAACTTGAAATAATAATCTGAGAGTCAGGTTGCAAATAAATTAGCAGTCACTCAGGCTTTTGCATTGCTCTTGTACTAAACTGGAAGGCTGGACTAAATGGTCATTAAAAGAGCCCTTGGGATTCTCTGAATGGTATAAAAGCACAGGCTTTCATTTGCAGTTGCCAGCTGTATTAGCCCCTGGCAATGGCGTTAGCATTTCATTGCAACCTTTTGAATCCAGGTAGATGTTATTTTCCAATAAAAGCTCTAACTGGCATTTTCTCCCAAAATAGGGTTGTTTCATCTTCATTGATAGTCTGTAGCTTTGTATAGCCAACATCTTCTATAATTTTTTCAGACTCTGCAAGAAACATTTGTGCAGCTGCGACATTTGATTCCCCCTGCATGTTTGTATGATGCAAATTGGACATCTAAAAAGTATTTTAATTCAGCCAGTGTTCACGTCAAAATGTTTCTTCTGCAGATATCTTAAACTTTAATTGTATTAAATAAGTTTGGCCCTCGAATAACTTTTTCCCAATTTTTTAGGTGAAATGTGTTTTAATGCTTGTTTCTCAAGCTGCATACAGTAGTGTGACGAGTGCACCAGTAGGGGGAGGGCTGCTCTGTCAAAAATAATACGTAAAATTTTCAGGCAGAACTTTTTGTCCCGGTCTTTTGACGAAAAAAAGAAAATAATCGTAATAGGCAGACCCACTCCATCTTTGGGAAACGTATTTTTTTTTAAAACCTTTGAAATTACAATTCTCAATTTTATTAAAGTGTTTAGTAAATATCAGGATGTTGGAAAATTATATAGTTGACCTTACTATTTACTAACGATAACGGCGTGTAGAATAAATCCGGAGTGTGATATTAATATTATTTAAATATATATAATTTAATAATATTTCCAAGATCACCTATTATTTTATTTTATTCCTTCCTTTCGCCCCTATATTATAGCTGTAGGTAAAACAAACCGAGGAAGGACCAGAGACAGCTTCCAATTAAACTCGGGTCCATCAGACCCCCTTTATCGTTTCCAGAATTGGGCACACACCACTTTCAGAACTATTTATAATTATAGAACAAACTCAACAACCAGACCCCAGACCAGTATAAAGAATGTTAACATTTACTTACTATGGCTGTTATATTTTTTTCCAATACTCGAATTTGAAGGTAAATTGGACGTTCGGATTCAGCCCAACTCTACATTTGATAAAACTTGGGGTTTCGGCCTGACAATTGCGTGTGCTTGGAGGAATATTGGGACGGAGAAGGGACTACAACGGCTGTATCGACTGGAAATTACAGGGGTCGCCCCGATGAGCTACTCTGCAAAGGTGTATGAAAAGAATGAGATGAACAGTTTGGCTTCAGGACCAGGAAGGTCCACAGTAGATCTCACATCAGCTGCAAGAGAGACTACAAGAATAAGGAGGAGCTGCTGATGCCTTTCCTGGATGTTGGAAACATCCATGATAGTAAGAATATGGGAAGCACCGAGTGAAGGGACAAGACTTTATGGAGAGAGAGGGATATGTAAAA
>CABFVX010008743.1:10508-22265 GCA_902151425.1 Timema shepardi | reverse complement strand
CTTACTACCCATTCGGGCTATACGCCTATGTACTAATTAAACTAATGGGTTTAGAATTAGAAAGATTGAATTTAGAGGGAGAATATTCCCATTTGCGGGGAGGAAGAGTGGAAAACTATTTAATAAAACCATCCTTAGTGCACCCAACCAGGATAAAACCCTGATCTCCCCATCTTCGGCAGTCTAGTCTACTGCGAAAGTAGCGCGGACACTACCTTTATCATCCTTAGGTGATCAGCATAACTAAACGCGTTTAGCTCGGATGGGTAGTAAGACGTGACGAGGAAATATAATCATCACCCAGCTTAGAACCAGGAACCCTCTTAGCTTGTGGTCGACCTCTTTACCACGGAGAGGAACATTTAAACTGTCAAAAATACCCGCATCGGTGGTTGAATGGTCGTCTAAAGAAGCGGTTCACAAAACGTTTAACCTACGGAACCCTTTACATACCTAGAAAAATAAATGGTACGGAACTCTGCACGGAGAAACTTTTGGGAAATTTTGGAGATAAATATTGATTAGTTAATTTACTTGTTTTAATCATAAAATAGTTGATAAATATATAAAATCATTTTATTTTTGTTAAACATAATTTGTTTTTCCCAAAACAATTTTGTGTGTGTGATAATAGTGGTATTTTTCATTATTATTGCAAATCTCTTTAATATCTGTTTTAATGGAAGACAACTGGAATAGAATTTATTCTTCTGTATTCCATATACTACAACTACTACTCTCGCAGTCGACTAGACTGCCGATAGTTGGGAGATCGGGGTCCGAATGCCGGTCAGGTATAATTAAGTTTTTCTTAAACGATTTTCCACTCTCTCTCTCTCTGCAAATGTGGCTACACTTCCTCAAAATTCATCCTCATTCCTCGCCAACTCATTAAGCGTGATTATTTCCCTAACGCAGTGCACAAACAAAACGACAAGTTGTTGCATAGCCCACTGTTCTCCGTTAAGTGTTGTCACTAACGACCCACGTGTGTATTAAACCTCGAGTATTATGAGCGGGAGTAATCACTATCGTATCCGCCCGATTGTACGCCGTATACAAGTGTTCGAAGGTGTGTGTACGCACTGGACGTCTCAACTTGGAGGAGGCAAGTAAGGAAGTAGGAGAGTACAGAGAGGAAATAATCAAAATCCTTGGATGTATAGTCGCGCGCTGAAAAAACAAAACAAGACCCCTTCTTCATATCAGACGCGCGGTTGTTTTATTTAATCGGTTTTTTTTAGCACGCATTTGAGTTTGTAAGCATTCAGTGAATGGTTGAATGGTCTAAGACGTCACTCTTGCTGGACTTGCTGATATATGGACTGCCGATTACGGATAGATTGGAGATTCAATCCGATAAGAGCAAACTGTGCGTCACGACGCCCTAGGGTGTCGCCGGTCTTGGTACCAGGGCGTCGCGACTGTAAGGAAAAACTGAAACTTATAATGTATAGTCTCATTTTGAAATGTTAGTGAAAAAGTAAAACTAAAATCATAAAATAAAGGATTAGATGTTTTGCCATTATGAATAAATTGTACATATAATATCATGTACAACAAAAATATGTCTACTCTTACTTAATTCCTTCTTGTTTAGTTCTGTAGTTTTGTTCTAATTTTGTATTTTTACATTTAAAAGAATGCCACCAAATCAAATTTGTTTTTTTCCCACATATTGGTTACAGGGGCGTCGCACGGAAAATCGCACATATGAAGGGCGGCGCGGTCTCAAAAGGTTTGGGAACCCCTGGAGTAGGGTGTAGTTCGGTGAACTGAAAGTGTTTATTACTAAATGGTTTCCCACCATTAAAATGTGGGTGCACTCCCTCTAAACTCAACCTTCCTCATCCCAAACATATTCACATAATTAGTAGATAAGCGTGTAGTTTGAACGGGTACAAAGATGCGGTACAAAAAAAAATATTTAGGAAAGAAAAAAAAGAAAAATTAAATATACAAGAGTGGGATTTAAACCCACCATCTCTCCGTCAACGGTAATCTTGTCCAACACTTATGTGATGCGTTATAACATGCAACCAGCGAAATTAGCGGTGCCGCACATCCGTTATTTAACGGCGAGTAAGTGCCGGTAACAAGAACATCGTTAGTTGTAAGGTGAATCGTCGCTATGGAAGCTCTTACCGGCGTGTACAGGGGTACAAGCGTCAGTATCGACTTGTCTGGGTTGCCAGGGACAAAGAGAGAGCGGTTTGAATATCGTCCGTAATGGAGGGAGCCCCACCTCCGACCGTAAATAAATTTAATAAAAACGTGAATTGTGTTAAGCAGAGATAAAATAGAATACTAAAGATGTGTCGAATATAAAGGCTACATTTTTTAACTTATTTATACTAAAACATTTTAAAAACACCACGACACACATTAAAATGTCTCCAAGATCCTCAAGCTATAAACAAACAAAAAAGTACTGAAATAATAATAATAATACAGTGTAAGGCCACTAGAATTATTAAAATCGTTGCCCTCAGCGACCATGTAAAAAAACCTCAAAATAGCTTTCAGACGCATTTAATATTCAAACATTTTATTGGTGTACTCCTGACCCTCCCCCCCACCCCCCCAAGAAAGATATTTCCTTTCGACTATAGCTTTGATCGCATGACCATCCCAAAATATATTTCTGGGTGCGCCACTGCTCAGACACGTGCAATGAGTTTTTTTTCTATAAGTGGTTTACCACTCTCTCTCTCCACTTGAATGGGACTATATTTTATCCAGATTATGCCTTTCATATCCTTATTCTATTAAAGTAAATAAATGCATAGCCCAAACTGGTAGTAAAACATGGCGGAGGAAAATTGATGTTTATATGAAGTCATGAAAATTTAGGAATGTTTTGAGTTTTATTTTTTTTATATACAAAGAATATGCTAAGATCCAGGAAGAGTTATTTTTCTTGAGCGATAAAAATCCGTAACACAACTTCCTTTCGAGGTGAAGTAAAGCCGTCGGTCTCGTGTCAATTGTGGAATTTAAAAAGATCCCTGGGAAGGTAACTTTCCAACAATATTGGTAAGCTCTTTCAGGCTCGTTCGTAGAATTCACTCGTTTTCCCCAGGTAAGGGTTAGGAGTAGCGTCAAGAAGGGCATCCGGCTAACAGGTCCGCCAAAACAAATATGGCAAGTTTATTGTGACCTACCACAGGTTAAAAACGTCGACGCCGCATTAGCGGGATAGTATGTAGGAAAATAAGAATATAGTTTGTTATAAGATGAGGCCGTAATTCAATCCATCAAGATTAGATGCTGGTCTCGCCACAGATTTATCTGATTGCCAAACCCTTCCCTCACCTCTGACAAGACGTGTTATTAATCACAACTTGTGAATGTGTGGAATGCCAGGCCTCCACCGTGGTTCGGATCCCGCGTTAAGCTGTAGGTCCTCCATTTCATCTCACAATCACCCAACCATCACACATTAGCGTAAGTGCGTATAACCCGAACGGGCAGTAGACACGGTGCTAATAATAATAATAATAATAATAACGGGGTGTACATCGCGTGTAGTAAAATGTTTGGTGAAGAAAGGAGAAAACATCCCCAAGACTCGTAAGTAAAGTCCAACTTTCATGTTATGTGCTTTATCTAACAACTAAAAAAAAGCTACTAGAACTAATTTCACGTCTTAATACGTCGAGTCAAGTGATCTTCATGTGTCCCGTTTGGTAGATATGATCAATACCTATAAAATAACTCTGATATAGTTCGTATGTTCTAAGAGGCCCTTCCTATGAAAAGTGGACTGTACGACACTGAGAGGAGTTCTTTTGTTCCCTGGTTTGCTACTGTTCGCTGTGTTACAGACAATGGACGCGGGGGACTGACCGTCTTCCGGCATGCTAATAAGACCTTTAGTTCGTCTGCTCAACAGCCCGGCGGTTGGTCCAGGGGGGGGAACACTAGGGCTTAGCCTTCAGATCTTTCATCTCCCCGTACTCCCTCAGTAGACGGTTTCGTTTTTGTTCTACTCTATATCTTATTACCCTTCCTGGCTGTAAACATTTAATTACACAAATAGAATAAGGAAGGTATAATTGTCAGGTACTGTATGGAATAATTTTTGTAGGAAGGAACTTTTAGAAGATATAAACCTATTTATTTGCGCCATTTTACCATATTATTATTATTAGTGTTATTTGATAGGTATTGATAATATCTATCAAAAGTGACGGTTACAGGTCACATGACTTGACGTATTAATACGTAAATTTAGATCTATTACCTTATCTAGCGTTCCGATAAGGTTCTTCCTATAAAACATCAGACTATACCTGCACTAGCGTAGAGGGGGGATACAACTTTTAGGGGGAAAAAACTCGGTATACCCGGTCGGGATTATAACCCTGACCCTCTTCCATCATTGTCAAAACCAGACTATATAGGTTTGTGTCTATTGGTTTATTTAAAAAAAAAACTGTAACTATATCCGGTGGACACGTAAATAAAGTTCTCGGTCTCGTTTTGTCTGGTTTACCGTTGGCAGAAGTGAGTAGGTGTACTAAAATCTTTATAAAAAAAATTCCCCTCTCTCTCTATCCCCCACCACCACCCCCCAATGAACGCGGGTACATTTTCTCTGAATTATTTTTACCTTCCTATTCATTACCCCATCAATATTAATATGAAGCGTATAACCCGAACGGGTAGTAAGACGCGGTGCTAAATAAAAATAAAAATAAATAAATATACATAAATATATGAGGAGAGGATATCCTGGACGGGTATTAAGACGTGTTTCCAACACAAGGAATATTAACTACATGTTCTAAGCTATACTTAGGGAAAAATAACCCTCACTGCATCCAGCCAGGACTCGAACTACGATATACCTGTCAATGGTGACCGAGTTCAACGTTTGTCAAACGACTTAGACGGTTTGGTCGTATATGCGGATACCACCCAGGATTATGAATTTCATAATTATGATCACCATTTAAAATCCATCCAGTAGAGAAATTTTATTTTACGAAATTTTCAAAGAATAGAGTTAAAATAAATGGTGTGGTGAACCGCACAGACTTTCGTCCTCCTCTACCCAAAAAATGGAGATATTTACTTAAAACTCGTGAAATACATTAAACTAAATAATATACACTGTTGCAGAAATATTTCATAAAAGATAATACATGAAATAATATACACCGTTACAAATACATATTAAGAAAAAACTAACTTCTCTGATCACCAAAGAGCATAACAATCAGTTTCTCAGACTTCAATTTTAAAAATATAGCATGTTTGTCAATATCTCAGAAAATATTTATTTTATAAAAGTATATTTCAAATAAAGTTTTCTAATTTTAATAATAGCATTACATCTTTGCAACACTAAGTTATTTCAACTAACAAAGAGTTGCGGAGGTGAGACCAATATTGGAAATTTACGCTCATGTAAAGTACCCTCAAAGTAATTTAAATGGGAAAATGGGAGTTGTCATGATGTTCGTAATGTCAATCAATGCTTAGATATGAAATCTAATCAAAATTTTTATAAATGATTTTAAGAAAATTGATTTTTTCTCTCTTTTTTCACCTTTATGTAAACTACTCTTAATTTTATAGTTGGGTAAATAATTCCAAAAAACCCGCTGAGGAACCTTAAGCCAATCCTATATATCACGTGATAGCCCGATTGGTAGAATTGTTTTAGCACTAGCCCTAGATAGATAGACAGACAGACGGTATTAAAAAAAAAGCTTTTTCGAGCTAAGGAAGGGGGTCATGAAACGTCAACATCCAACAAAATCTCAAACGCAATTTTTTTTACGATCACAATACTTTCTCTACCTTAAGCTAGGGGAGGTGCGAGAAGGTAAAGAAAATGTATATTAACGCGTTAAGGTGGGATGGAAGGGGACGCGAGAAAAGGAGAATTTTTCTTTAGTTTTTATTTCAAAACATTTTATTGCCAAATTAAATCAAATATTGCTCCAGTATAAACATGGAGTTTAATTTACTTCACATCGTGATATCAACAGTTGTTGAATATCTAGCAAGGGTGTCCTGGAATTTAATGTTAACTTTTTCCCCTTGTTTAAAAAGTTTATCATCTAATGCTGCTATACTCATGACAGATACTCAACAAATGTTGATATCACCGTAGAAAGAAAGTTAAACTCTATGTTTCTACCGGGGCAATATTTTATTTATTTTGGTTAAAAAAAAAGTTTTGTTATAACAACGGAAAAAAAAACCCACTTTTTCTCGTGTCCCCTTCTACCCGATTGAATTTCAATGAATGATTCGATTTAATTACACACAATTGCTTTCATCCGACTTAATGATCCATTCACCACGCTGTTTTACATGAATTAACGGTATTTCGTATATATTCACTGTTTATTTTACACGGTAGGAACCGACATTCAATACGCGTGACTTCCATTAAAACAAAGAGGAATTGAAACTATTCTGGTTAAATAAAAACTGTGCCTCATTCATTAGGTTAAAAAATGGTAGGTAATTCCGACTCGGTCGCTGACAATCTACGGCTATGCGTCACCAAAATGTTACAAACGTACCAACAAAACAAGTTTGTTTTTTTAAGGTATAGGTCGATTGTGAAGTAATTGGAGCTTGACATGTTTGTAATTAAATTCACATTTTTTTAGGTTGTGGGTGTNCGTTTAATAAACCTCCTACTGGCTATTTTTTTTTCATTCAGAAAATAAATTAGCGTGCACTTCCAAAACACACGTAGTATTATATCCGTGCTCAGATTTATTTAATTTTTTGTCGGTGGGGGCGAGAAGGGGGCAGAATAGAGGGTGTCCCGCCTTCAGTGGCTGAAGTTTCCGGACAATAAATGTAAACTTTTTATTTTATTTTAGCGACGTTACCTGCTTGGTGGTTTCGAAGATATTTTTCGAAGTGGATTGCGGGTTTACTTAACGCCCATAATCACTCTAAGAACCATCACACGTGGACACCAATGTACGAAATAGAAATAGCGAGAAGAAAATGAGCATTTCGCCCTGCAAGACTTCTTGTTTAACTGATATCCTCTTCATCTGACGAGTATAAATACTCAGTCTACTATTTGCGTTTGGACGGCATTGACTAGAATATATACAGTAACCTAAGCTATGGGTGATTTAAAAAAATAATTTTACAAAAAACTATCTTGATATCAAAAACCTAATTTTTTGACAGTGTAAGACTATTTTTTATAATTATTTAAGTTGTTTTTTTGTTTCAATGCTATGTTAAAAACGCAATGAACAGAACGTAAATAAAATTATACTCAAGAAAATAAGATTTAAGTTGTGTGGCTATATAAACAAAACAAGAGTAATTATTTACTAACAACGTGACTAAAATAATTGGTCCTAGGCTCAGAAAATCACTTTCAGAACAAAGAATAGAGATTTGAAGAGAGACACAAGATTTAAATTTTAAATAAATTTCCACTAACTACTTGTTAATCAATTTATTTTATCAATATCAATACATATAAACAATATTTTATACAATTTCTATAGTAATTTCTTTATTGTTTATATGTTCATTATAAAATTATCTTCAACTAATCTAACGTAACGTTTATCATTATTGGCTGTATTATCTTGACATTTTTTAAATGTTTTGTTCTCTATACCAAGTTGCGTGACATTGCTATTTTATCAATTTTCAATTTTAATTATATTTATAAAAAATTTTACTTGACTGGTTTTCTGAATTCTCTATCAATTATTTTAATAAATTTGTTATTAAATAACTACTTTTATTTTGTTTATAGAACCACACACATTTAAATATGGTTTTCTTTTATGTATTATTTGCTCCTAAATATATAATTAGAATGGTTTATAAATAATTGTAAATAAACTAACATGGGAAATCCTATCATGACCTGTATTTACGTCATAGGTAGAAGGAAAATTCGTTAAATCTCTTTTGAAAAAGATAATTAAAGGGTTTTAAAACATAAGTGGGGGTGGCAGGTGTTGTGAAATATACAATATATTTTCGAAGGGTGAAGGTGTATTTTTGAATGCCCAAAATATTCACTNATGAGTTGGGGAAAAGGAATCTCTAGACTGTGTGACTCCATATGAGTTGGGGAAAAGGAATCTCTAGACTGTGTGACTCCATATGAGTTGGGGAAAAGGAATCTCTAGACTGTGTGACTCCATATGAGTTGGGGAAAAGGAATCTCTAGACTGTGTGACTCCATATGAGTTGGGGAAAAGGAATCTCTAGACTGTGTGACTCCATATGAGTTGGGGAAAAGGAATCTCTAGACTGTGTGACTCCATATGAGTTGGGGAAAAGGAATCTCTAGACTGTGTGACTCCATATGAGTTGGGGAAAAGGAATCTCTAGACTGTGTGACTCCATATGAGTTGGGGAAAAGGAATCTCTAGACTGTGTGACTCCATATGAGTTGGGGAAAAGGAATCTCTAGACTGTGTGACTCCATATGAGTTGGGGAAAAGGAATCTCTAGACTGTGTGACTCCATATGAGTTGGGGAAAAGGAATCTCTAGACTGTGTGACTCCATATGAGTTGGGGAAAAGGAATCTCTAGACTGTGTGACTCCATATGAGTTGGGGAAAAGGAATCTCTAGACTGTGTGACTCCATATGAGTTGGGGAAAAGGAATCTCTAGACTGTGTGACTCCATATGAGTTGGGGAAAAGGAATCTCTAGACTGTGTGACTCCATATGAGTTGGGGAAAAGGAATCTCTAGACTGTGTGACTCCATATGAGTTGGGGAAAAGGAATCTCTAGACTGTGTGACTCCATATGAGTTGGGGAAAAGGAATCTCTAGACTGTGTGACTCCATATGAGTTGGGGAAAAGGAATCTCTAGACTGTGTGACTCCATATGAGTTGGGGAAAAGGAATCTCTAGACTGTGTGACTCCATATGAGTTGGGGAAAAGGAATCTCTAGACTGTGTGACTCCATATGAGTTGGGGAAAAGGAATCTCTAGACTGTGTGACTCCATATGAGTTGGGGAAAAGGAATCTCTAGACTGTGTGACTCCATATGAGTTGGGGAAAAGGAATCTCTAGACTGTGTGACTCCATATGAGTTGGGGAAAAGGAATCTCTAGACTGTGTGACTCCATATGAGTTGGGGAAAAGGAATCTCTAGACTGTGTGACTCCATATGAGTTGGGGAAAAGGAATCTCTAGACTGTGTGACTCCATATGAGTTGGGGAAAAGGAATCTCTAGACTGTGTGACTCCATATGAGTTGGGGAAAAGGAATCTCTAGACTGTGTGACTCCATATGAGTTGGGGAAAAGGAATCTCTAGACTGTGTGACTCCATATGAGTTGGGGAAAAGGAATCTCTAGACTGTGTGACTCCATATGAGTTGGGGAAAAGGAATCTCTAGACTGTGTGACTCCATATGAGTTGGGGAAAAGGAATCTCTAGACTGTGTGACTCCATATGAGTTGGGGAAAAGGAATCTCTAGACTGTGTGACTCCATATGAGTTGGGGAAAAGGAATCTCTAGACTGTGTGACTCCATATGAGTTGGGGAAAAGGAATCTCTAGACTGTGTGACTCCATATGAGTTGGGGAAAAGGAATCTCTAGACTGTGTGACTCCATATGAGTTGGGGAAAAGGAATCTCTAGACTGTGTGACTCCATATGAGTTGGGGAAAAGGAATCTCTAGACTGTGTGACTCCATATGAGTTGGGGAAAAGGAATCTCTAGACTGTGTGACTCCATATGAGTTGGGGAAAAGGAATCTCTAGACTGTGTGACTCCATATGAGTTGGGGAAAAGGAATCTCTAGACTGTGTGACTCCATATGAGTTGGAGAAAAGGAATCTCTAGACTGTGTGACTCATTATGCCACAATAAATGCGCATGCCCCAGATCCACTCGATAGTAAACACTAACCAAATTATAAAAACACCTTAATTCACACAAATGGTTATTTAAGTTTTTACTAGCTTCAATGGCCGAACGGTCTAGGGAGTGGCTTTCAGGTTAGACTGGTCTGCTGATGACGGGAAGATCGTGGTTCGAATCCCGGCCGTGTCTACTAAGGGTGATTTTTCCTAGATGGTATTTCCTCTCCCCTTCCACGCGAATGCGGATACACCTCCTCTAAATAAAACCTTCCTCATCCATAACTCACTAGCGTAATTAGTACATATGCGTACAAACTGGAAAGGTATTAATACGCGGTGCTAAGAAAACCATCACGTATTCACACGCAAAGTCATAGAATATGCAGTCATCACTTTTGATGGATATTATCAATACCTGTAAAATAACAATAATAATATATTTACTAAATTGTTATCAATACTTTTCGAAACATATATATGTATGTTACTTTCTACCATAACCTTACTATAGCTAATGCGTGTACTCAGGAGTTAGAGGGGACTATTTGCTTGAATACAACGCTTCCACCTGGTTCACACCTAACTAGATAAGAATTTACAACCAATGGGGGCTTTGCATGCTTAATGTCTCGGGAAAATATCCGGTTCGTTCTGATATATATGTATACACTAATTATATTGCGCGCCTGGGTTAGATTATTCGTAACACAGTAGTGGAAATGTTAGCCGGTACTAATGTACCGTTTCCCAGGGGACGCCTTAATGTACTAATCGTACATCCTTTCCGTGGAGACTCTTCCCACGTCCCGATGAGATGAGGTGATGGTGATAGTGAGTATGAGGGTGTGGAACCAGTGGAAACACAACCTAACTAATCAAAACCCTTGTGACCTTTGGGATAACTCCCATTTCGGGGAAAATAGCCTACCTATCGTTTGAATGCATGGTAGTACTTTTATAAACTTTTACAACAGTCAGATAAGGTTATTTCTATGAATCCCTCAACTATACCAGTAACTTGAGCTCTTTTAGTTTGCCTGACACCTTAGATAAGTCGGTAACGTGTCTGTCTACTTGGTTAAGAGTCCCAAGCTCAATTCCTGGCAAGGCTGAAAATGTATAATTTGTATTATTAGTGGTATTCACAGTGATGAATAAACGGCTGGGGACTGGATTTTGAGTCGGTTCTTAGTTAAGTTAGTTTATAAGGCGTGTTCTGATATAATCAATCTGTTTATAAAGTGCATGTTAAATACCTCCTATAAAAAATACAACTCTTTTAGAACTTTCAAAGCCAGCCCGGGATTATTAGCATATTCTAATCAGTAATCACGAATTGAATCCAATCCCAACACGCAGAATGGTTTGCTGGTTGCCTGGTTATGAATTCTTAAGGCGCGTTCTCACCATGCTGATCGTATCGCGCTGATAGGCCGAAACGTGCCAGTCAGGCTGTTCCGATTGGTCAAATCATACCGGTCGGCTTTCCGAATGGAAACCGACTGCCGATACTTTTACAAAATTTTGAATACGGTATAGGTTTTATGTAGCCTTATTGATCAATTTTCATTTAGTTGTGGATTTTTTAATTGTTATTATTGCTGATATAATAATAATAATTTAATTAATGAAACAAATAGCCGAAACTATTGTTAATGCATTTTAGTGGGGATATTTCCTCATAGATATCATATTTTGAAAATTGAAAAGTGACACCTGGACACGGGAATCGAACCCGGGACCTTCGACTTAGTACGCCAATGCTCTTACCACTGAGCTATCCAGGATTCGTCCCGTGCCCATGGTCATTCTTCACTCATAGTTTAAGGCAGAGTCTAAGATGGACGTGGAAGTCGTCAGCTTATAAACATGTGATTATCTAAGATCACAGCAATCAGACAACGCAGCCATT
>CABFVX010008743.1:0-10117 GCA_902151425.1 Timema shepardi | reverse complement strand
TAAAATGCATTAACAATAGTTTCGGCTATTTGTTTCATTAATATATATGCAAACCCTGTACAATTATACATATAATTGTCGATTGGCTGCAAAAATGCCAACTACCGAGTCGCTAATGGCTGCGTTGTCTGATTGCTGTGATCTTAGATAATCACATGTTTATAAACTGACAACTTCCACGTCCATCTTAGACTCTGCCTTAAACTATGAGTGAAGAATGACCATGGGCACGGGACGAATCCTGGATAGCTCAGTGGTAAGAGCATTGGCGTACTAAGTCGAAGGTCCCGGGTTCGATTCCCGTGTCCAGGTGTCATTTTTCAATTTTCAGAATAATTTAATTGTTATATAGTTAAAGCTATACAATCATTATAATAATTTAAAAAATAAAGTATTAATGCCTTGTAATATATGTACAATAACATAGATAATGTTTATATCGGTCCCGGCAAAGATTTATCTGATTACCAAACCCTTCCTTCACCTCTGACAAGACATCTTGTGAATGTGAGGAATGCCAGGTCTCCACCGTGGTTCGGATTCCACGTTAAGCTGTAGGTCCTTCATTTCATCTCACAATCACCCTACCATTACACATTAGCGTAAGTGCGTATAACCCGAACGGGTAGCAAGACGCGGTGCTAATAATAATAATAATAATAATAATGTTTATAATATATATATAGGCCTATATATACTTATAGAGTATGTATATTAATTTAACTAATTTAAGTACATATACATGTACTATATAATATTATAAAAATTTAATATATTTAATATTAAATTATTATAATAGTTAAATAATTATATTAATTAATATTTCTGTCGGTCTCAATCAAAGAAAACTGAGCCGAAGAGCATAGTGTGAACGTGGTTTCAATATGAATCAACATAGGTTTTGTTTGCGCTATGGAGTGGTCGAATGAACACGTTATTAACCTAAATGATTTATATCGCAGTTTCCTGTTTTATGGGATTGTATACTCAGTAAATATAAGAATCGAAATAAAAGACACGATGCCCTTAAGGAAGTCGTGGTTTCTTTTGGTGTTGGCAAAATAGAAATTGCAAAAGAGAAAAAAATATTGTTGAGCTATTTTGCCAGAGAAGTGAAAAATAACTCCAATAATTCCGGTTTCGGTAGTGACACTAAATGTTGTATGTAAATGTTTATGTTATGAAAGGATGCTGTTCATGTAAAATAGAAATAAGCCCTTCCCCTCTGGAGAGATAAAATACGCTTTAAATTTATTTCCCACTGTCCGTGTACTTCTTAGAGGCATCATGGGAATATTGATGAATCCTTTCGAACTTAAGTTTTATTGTCTCTATACTCATGGACGAGTTTCACATGTGGTCAAGTATTCAGTATCAAGTGTTCCGGAAGGATTTGTAAATAGGTTGCCTTTGACATATTCTTTATATGTGTCTAATTACAGTAAAATTGGCTTTAGAAATACGGAAAATATTAACCTGAAAGCATTTTCTGAAACTCTACGTCTTCTGCTTAGTCGCTAGATTAAAATCCTGTTTTTTGATTCCTTGACTTGCACCCCATGAAATGGTTTCATAACGTTATGTGACGGAGGAAATGCACCATCACCCACGACGGAATAGCTGCAGCTCTTCCCGGAAGGGCGCAGGATGAAGTAAGATGCATTATGTTATCTCCTAAGACATTCCTTGAATTTTGTCTTGATGATTACGCTATCATAAGATATTCTTCCTTGGAATCCCACAATTGCATTTGTTAATTCGTAATTTGGGTCGACTACTAAATATAAGACAATACTAAAGAAACCCTTATAATAAGAAAAATCAGTTCCACTGTTGATTGGTTCCTGAAAATTTATGCAATCTATTCAAATACTTTTATAACAATAAACAATACTTTATTAATTTTATTTATGAACAATAATATTATTTTTTCAACATTATAATTTAAGCATAAAATATGTGTTACGTAATATGGATAGCGTGTCTGCCTACTCAGCAAATGGTCCCGGTTTCGATTCCCGACATGGCCGAAAAAAATGCAATTGGTGAAATGTAAGTTTTCCCTTTCACAGTGATGAATTAACGGCCGGGGACTGGATGTTGTGTCTGTTCTAGTATTAAGTTAGATTATAAGTCGTATGAAGCTACGACAGGCCTATCAAGCCGGTAGTGGAAAATATATGACTTGGATAAAACGTGACCCAGACCACAGACTGGAAACAGTTGCATCCCTCCAATATAACACCCTGAAGACATTAGAGCTCCCCCTTTAACCTCTTCCCATTCCCTAAACCACTTAACATGGGTTGTGGATCACCCCAACGGTAATACATTCCTTTGTCAGGTGTGTACAGCAGAATATGTATAGTTGGATTATGACCAGGAAAAGCTTTTAAAAAATACAAAGATTTTTTGCTGCCAAAATTGATAATATTGATGGTATTTCTATAGGTAATGATGGTATCTATCAAAAGTGACAGCTGAAAATCCCTTGACTTGACACATGAAGACGTGAAAATAGACGTAGTAATTTTTAAAAGTGTCAAACAAGGTTATTCATAATATTTTAAAAAAATGAACTGTTTTAGTCGAATGAAGACAGAATGGGTATAAGTACAGTTTTTTTTAAAAAAAAGCTCTGCTTACCTTTGCAACACTTCATGTCACGCCACTGTAATGGGCGGGGCCCTCAAGTGGTAATAAGCGCAAGACGAAACAAAACATGAGCACGATACAAATGAGGAGACCACCATAGATGACTCAAACAAGCACAGCTCTGTAAGAACAATTGATTTCGTTCCAATGTGTTTTTTTTTTATTCTAGTCAACGCGTGCAATTCTAAGATGACAATTTAACAGCCTCCAATTTAGGGAACGACAAACCTAGCGACAAAATAACGACTGTTAATTAATTTCAATTTATTTTCATCGTTGCTAATTAAAATTAATTAGCGTGCAACTGTTGATGCGTCAAGAGAGTAGACGGGAGTTTTCAGCGAGTGGTAGATGAGTTTTAAAAAATATCTAAAAGATCATAAATAGCGTAACACTATTATTATTATTATTATTATTATTATTATTATTATTAGCACTGCGTCTTACTACCCGTTCGGGTTATACGCACTTACGCTAATGTGTAATGGTAGGGTGATTGTGAGATGAAATGGAGGACCTACAGTTTAACGTGGAATCCGAACCACGGTGGAGGCCTGGCATTCCCCACATTCACAAGATGTCTTGTCAGAGGTGAAAGAAGGGTTTGGCAATCAGATAGATCTGTGCCGAGACCGAGGATTGAACCCCGGACCCGCAGCACAGAAGTCTGACACCTTACCCCTGGACTGCCAGGTCAACGTTCGTACACAATTGATTGTATGCTATAATTACATACCAATAGTTAAAGTTGGGTTATTGGAGAGTTAAACTTTTACTTAAAGTCAGCTCAGATCAAATCATTCGTACTTCCCTTGTTTTATCATCACATCATGACTAAACTCCGTCCCAAGCGAGATTCGAACCAGAGATTTTTTAATTGTATGTTGGAAGGATTAGGTAAATATATTGCAATTTTTTATAATAGCAAAACAATCTTTTCAGTAGCTGCATTTATTTTTATTTTTTTACATAATTATAGTAATATCAGTAGTCCTTGAATATTTGTCAAGGGCATGGTGGAATTTAAACAGGACTTTTCTTTTTATTTAAAAAGTTTCTCGTCGAATGCTAATATGATTAAGCCTTAAAAGTTTTTTTGATATAAAAATTGTAAAACTATGAACCTTAATTTGGGGGATGTTAGTAACGCGAGTTAAGAGCAACGTTTTTGCAGTTTTTATATAAAAACTTTTTCGGCTAAAAATAAATTAAAAATTTCTCCAGTAGAAGCATAGAGTTTAATTTTCTTCGCATGGTGATATCAACAGAATGTTAAATATTTGTCATGACTCTTGAGAATGGCGGCATTTGATGAGGAACTTTTTAAATGAAGAGAAAAAGTTGTCATTAAATCCCAGGACACCCTCGTACAGATATTCAAGAGCTGTTGATATCACCGTGTGGAGAAAATTAAACTGTATAGTCCTCCTGAAGCCATATTTGATTTATTTTGGTCAAAAAAAAATGTTTTGCTATAAAAACTGTAAAAACACTTGCCTTTTCTCGCGTTCTCTACGCTCGCACCCTAAGGGATAGTGGTAAGTAGAGCAATGAGATGCGTTGCAAACGTTTAGAAATCTCACGCTAATTAAGAAGTTGATTGATATTTTTTTATATCGTTTTCCAAAAAATGTTAGAGAAGATTATCAGCAGGTTTCTGACCAGTTAAAAAGTTTAAATTTTGTGTTTAAAGTGTTATTTTTTAATCTTCAACTATGTATTAAGTGAAAATGTGTTCTTTTGAGATTAATGAGAAAGGTTTATAAACCTATAGATTGCTCTAGAAATATATATATAAAGAATTTAATTTAATGAAATAAACCCGTTATTAAGTTGACTTGTAATTTCACCTAACACATCTACAAACTTAGTAACGGTTTTATTTTAATAAATTAAATTCTTTGTATATTTTTCTAGCGAAATATATCCAAGTCTTAACTTTCAAATAAAACCATGTTTTGATAGGATCACAACAAATTATTTTAAAATAATGTGGGAATGTTTTATAAGGTTTTATGTGAGCTTTCACTAATTTTTTTAAAATACAATTTTAACTTTTTATATGGTCAGAACTTTAAGCTAAATTTTGGTAGAAACCATATTAAATAGAAATAAAACCATTTACTGAATAATCCAAGATTTCTAAATGTCTGAATAATTATGTCCCTTAGTCCAGAGAATTATACAGCTGGAGATTGGAGAAGGATGATTTCGGATGTTTGTTCTTATTTAGAAATAGAATGTTCATGTTCGTTTGAATTGAGCTCTTGAAAATTATTGAGAATTCTTTAATTCAGTCAAATATACTTTAAAATTAAAAGTTATAAAATTTACAATATTTAGTATTTTAACATTAATAATTATTGGATGAATTTTACGATCTAAACCCAATATTGGCATTATTGGCTCAAACCATTTAGGCTAGTCCCAGAAGGTATAATATTTAGCACCGCGTCTTACTACCCGTTCGGGTTATACGCTTCCCAGAAGAAAGGTTGAATATTTACGTGGGAAGAGAATGGGAATGAATGTTGTGGTTTGAATAGAAAGACACCTCCAGTGCAGTCAACCGGGGAATCCCGGATATGAGCCCCCCCTCCCCTTTCCATTAATACGAATACAGTCCAATTTTCATAGAAATAGCCTTTTAGAAAATCCAGACGTATTATTTTGTGGTCATTGATAACATTTTACCATATAATTTGGTTTTATCTTATAGTTATTGATATCTATCCAAAGTGACAGCTGCAGATCACATTGACTTGACGCATGAATACGTCAAAGTAGATATGGTAAATTTTCTATCTGTACGTCTGTGAAAATTCGACTGTATCAACTGAGCAGTTAAAAAAAATAATTTTACTGTTCCCTCTTAATTGAAGTTATTTCCTTGAAGCAAATAGCTAAGAGTCTCGTCTCTCTCTCTCTCTCTCTCACATACACACATACATACAAACATACACACAACCATACTTGTCATGTAATGGCGGAGTGAGACCACCTCCTAATTCATCGCAATCACCTCCGCGCCATTTCGGGACAAGCAGAGTGAGGGAGGGGAAGACACCGTGTCTGAAATGCGTAACACCAAAACAATTTGTCCGTTGAACTCCGTGGGACCAACGGACTAGAAAATAAATATGTGTGTGTGTGTATGTAATTCATCACCTTCTTAAGGTGGGGATGTAGAGGACGCGAGAAAAGTTAAAGTGTTTTTTCCAGTTTTTGTATTAAAACCTTATTTGGTCAAAATAAATCAAAAATGTCTTCAGTACAAACAAAGAGTTTAAATTTTCTTCGCGTGGTGATATCAACAGTAGTTGAATATCTTGTCAAGGGTGTCCTGGAATTTAATAACATCTAATACCGCTCATGACAGATATTCAACCACTCTTTAATATCACGCTGACCTGGTGGTCCAGAGGTAAGGTGTCAAACTTCTGTGCGGGGGTCCGGGGTTCAATCCTCGGTCCCGGCACAGATCTGTCTGATTGCCAAACTCTTCCTTCACCTCTGACAAGACGTGTATTAATCACAACTTGTGAATGTGTGGAATGCCAGGCATCCACCGTGGTTCGGATCCCACGTTAAACTGTAGGTCCTCCATTTAATATCACAATCACCCTACCATTCCATATTAGCGTAAGTGCGTATAACCCGGACGGGTAGTAAGACGTGGTGATAATGATAATAGTTTGATATCACCTTGTGAAGAATATTTTGCTAAAAAAATCCCCTCCAAGCACTGACCTTTTCTCACGTCCCCTACACTCCCGCCTTAAGTCAACAACCAGAAGATTCATTTGATTTATATCCATCGCAGCCCCTCGGCTGATTAGTGCTGCCTGAACCATCTGGTAGAAATTCCATATAATAGTGGAGGGAGATCATCAAGTTTACTGATTCCTCATTAACTTCAACACTGAATTTCTATAAGCGGCCGTGAAAATACCTACCAATTTTATTGGAAAAGGTATTTTCACATACCTTCCAGAGATATTTTACACATCACAATCTATATGGAACCGACGGCTTTACTTCCCCTCCGAAGGAAGTTGTGCTACGGATTTTTATCGCTCAGTAAAAATACGTTATTCTCAGCTGGTTTTGAACCCACGAGCATTAGGTGAGGCGAGCACTTTACCCCCAAGACCATCAAGGTCGAATCATCGCTATAGTGCTAGAATAGTCAAGCGGACATTGATAAATTGCAGAAAATAAATGGTCTTATAAAGTCACTGGATGGAGCTGTTCGGCAGTAGGAGAACAAACAGGGGAGTTGTAAAAATACGAATGATAATACAATTATTTGTGTTGTGACCCCCTATTATATTACATCATTCGATTCACAAACATCCCTTTTACGCTCATAAACTAGATACCTTTCGTTTCACGGCTATTTAGGTCTGAGGGCCAGTTTCATAGTCAAATTTAGTACGCCTCAAGTGCGACGCTACACTAAATACAAGACGACACCTACCTAAACTCGAATGGAATGGGCCGTTCTCGCATAGTAAACTGGCCCATTCCATTCTGGTTTAGGTAGGTGTCGTCTTGTATTTAGTGTAGAGCCGCACTTGAGGGGTACTAAATTTGACTATGAAACTGGCCCATAATGATAACCAAAATGTGTGGATTTTTGGACGTTTTAGAGTGGGAAAATTCAACTTTCAAACTATTTTTACGAGTCTATGTAGAAGAGTTATAGAAAATAGTTTTGTGTTCATTCCAGAAAAACCAAACTCATGTACGGTTTTTATTTAGCACCACGTCTTACTACCCGTTCGGGTTATATGCTTTAGTACTAATTAAGCTAATGGATTAGGATTGGGAGGTTGAATTCAGAGGGAGTGAACCCGCATTTGCGTGGAGGGAGAGTGAGATTAAAAAAAAAACCACCCTCAATTCACACGACCGAGATTTGAACCTCGATCTCCTCGTTCTTGGCAGTCTAGCTCAGCACGAAACTAGCGCGTTAGTCAACTACGCCACCAAGGTGGGTTCATGTGCTGTTAAAGGTTTTGTTAATATTTAACCTAAGCGTTACGTCTGATTGACAATATCTTGACTACTTAGACAGCCTCCCTAGAATGGTGATGGACAGGAATAGAATGGACGGGAAGTTTTAGAATGAAACGTTTGGTTTATTTCATGGTAAAAAAAAGTTACACTTCCGGTAATTATAAAGAATCTATGGGAACTGTCTTCTTTTCCTTCCCAGACATTCTTTTCTTTCTATCCGGAAGTTGAAGAACACGCCTAATCTGCGACTTCCTCAGTTACTTTATCTAACTTTAAATTGGGCTTGCCAACCGAACAAAAATAACCCCTAATGTTTTTTTTCCGTTACATACACTTATGGTTCCTTCGCCCAAGGACAAGATAAAGGTAGCCGATGAAGAAGATGATCGACTGTCAGTTGTCGGGTTGAATGGTACGTCACTTCCTGTAAGACCGTAAACACCCCCACCCACCTCCTCCCCCGCCATCTCACACTAAAGGCGAAGAGAAAATCCACGTGACCGGAAAACTAAATAAATAAAAGAAAAGAAGCGACGACGCTTAGTTCCTTCTTACTTTTAAGTCTCAGCCTCCCCCACCACTTTTTCCTTCTCAAACAAACGTAAACCCCATCCCGACTTTTGGACAAAGGGAACACAGAAGAAAATTACGCGGAAATTAACACGTCCTTCATATATTAAAAAAAACTTAACTTTTGTTAGGGTTACTAACCTCTTTTTTTTTACAAATTCTTTGAAGCTGCAGGTTGGCAGATGCGGGTCCTGACTTCATAGGGGAGTCATTTCTGATGTAGTTCCTACAACTTCTTCAGTTTTTTAAAACTTTCTTCGTAAAACGAGTTTGGATATAATTATTAGGAGGGGGTTAGGGCTGAGATCAATTTTTTTAAATTAGAATTGAATTACATTAGTCCGATTTCTTTATGCTGGAAAAATAAAATAAAAATCTGGTTTATGTATATATCCTTAAACACTAAATGTATTTTACAAAATGCTTTATTGTAAACTTTAGCGCTTAAGGTCAATCGACAGTTAAGTTTATTGCACAATTTTGGCAAGTGTGTAAATTATAACCTATAAATATTGATTCAGTGATTTCAAATAATTTCCATTCACGAGTTATAAGGGGTCAAACATGCTAGTTTAAAGATTTTTGTGTACCATTGTTAAGGTAAAGTACAATAGCCCCATGGCTTCTTTGGTGCTGACTGACAGCTCACTGCTGACAGCTGACGGATTTGAAAAGTTACCAGACCAAATTATGTATCCCTACACCGAACCATATAATCTGCAAAAACATGTCTTTAGCAGCTGTCAGAAGTCAGCTGTGAGCTGTCAGTCAGCACCAAATAAGTTATTGGGCTACTGTACGAGTAGTTTATTTATGGGGCTAAAATGTAGTACGACTATAAATTCATCTGAGCTGTACACAATGAAATATTATTATTATTATCATAATTATTGTGTTATTAAAATAGACTAATCAAAATCATTATTAATGACAATGACAAAATGAGAAATATAAAGTTGATATTTTTTGTTTAAACATTTATTTTAAATCGGCCCACCAAATTAGTTGGAACCCATAAGTCCCAAGGTATCAAAAAGGTTGTCGATCCCTGTCATGCTAACAAATGATGTGGGTCTTAAAACCCTTTTATACATTTGACGTGCACTACGGAAACTTAATGATGTTGATGCTTCGAACGGCCAGACCGTTATCAGAGAATCATTAACGTCCAAGCGCTAAGTTGATTATAACTACCCCCTTGACTATGATGGAATTAGTCCCTAATGATACTCGTTGAGGGTACTAATAGCTCTGAAAAGTTATCAGCTCGTGAAGATATCAGCAGATCCCTAGTTTCAGGAAGATCAGTGGAGTTTTACAGTACAAGTTACAAAGGTGTATGTGAACAGTTCCAAATTTAAAAGTTTTTTTTCCCGTCACTATTGAAACAGGGTAATCTTGGTTACATCGAATAATTCAAGTAACTGGGACGTTAGCCGACAAAGGATGCGCAGTGCACCATGGGAATTAGGCCAAGGGTCGTCATGACCAAGGAAACTTTCAACAAGAAGAGGTTACTGCTGACCATTAAATTGAGTTTAGAACTGATGAAGAAACTTATGAAATA
Organism: Timema shepardi; assembly: GCA_902151425.1. Classification (NCBI taxonomy): domain Eukaryota; kingdom Metazoa; phylum Arthropoda; class Insecta; order Phasmatodea; family Timematidae; genus Timema; species Timema shepardi. The sequence goes on along the minus strand of CABFVX010008743.1, from coordinate 303 downwards.
CTACATTTGGAGGAAAAACTTGGAGTCTTGGAAGATGGAAAAGAAGCACTTGGAGTCTTGGAGGATGGAAAAGAAACACTTGGAGTCTTGGAAGATGGAAAAGAAACACTTGGAGTCTTGGAAGATGGAAAAGAAACACTTGGAGTCTTGGAAGATGGAAAAGAAACACTTGGAGTCTTGGAAGATGGAAAAGAAACACTTGGAGTCTTGGAAGATAGAAAAGAAACACTTGGAGTCTTGGAAGATGGAAAAGAAACACTTGGAGTCTTGGAAGATGGAAAAGAAACACTTGGAGTCTTGGAA
>CABFVX010008742.1:10290-22274 GCA_902151425.1 Timema shepardi | reverse complement strand
ACATGAGCGTAAGTGCGTGTAACCCGAACGGGTAGTAAGACGCGGTGCTAATAATAATAATAATAATAATAATAATAATAATAATAATATATTATTATTATATTTGATGCCCCCTTCTTCAAAGGCCACATTACACCTAGCAGGCAGCAATGCCGCGAGCTGATATATCTGGAGTACCTATTACACGCACTCTGCTTTCTTGCGAATGATCACCTTGCGTCATTACTACTTCCAGAAGGTTCGTAATGAGCTCATTCTCTTTAGTCCCTGATCCTCTTGTTGTGTCTCTGTCGACCTCTTGAAATTCTACTAACAGTTCCTCCAACAGCTTTCTTTTTATTCCAACGATCGAGGTATTCGTCGCCTTCAACTCTACACAAACATGGCATTGTTTGATACAATTATAGTTGTCAATTCTGTCAAAAACTGTTTGCCGTAGTTTCGTATGTCTCATCATCGTCATCGTCATCATCATCAGGAACAGCTTCCAGTCAGTGGCTGGGTCTGTTTGGAACATAAGGCTCTCCACCGCCTCTCTCCCTCTCCACCTTCGTCCAGTCTTCTCCTCTCTCCTCCAAACTTCTCCTTACTCCCTTGGTCTTCCTCTCTGCCTCTTTACCTCCACCTCCGTATCCTCCTGGCCATCCTTTCCCTCTCCATTCTCCTCACTGATTGTACCTCCTTAGTAGTGCCCTCTCTCTCCTGTCCTGCCTCTTCCTTTACTCTTTCTCTTGCTCTCTCCTTTATGATCCTCCCAAATTTTGTCCCGCCACTCCTGCTTCTCAGAAATCTCACCTCCCTCGCCTGCATTCGGTTTGTATCCTGTTCCTTCATTACCCGTGTGTCGGCGTCGAGTCTCATAATGCACCGAGATACGAGGTCACACTCCAGAAAATATAAACACACAATCGAAACGCGAATACAACTGGTTAGAAAATGTCGATCCACCGGTAACCTTTGTCTCGACCAGGCTCGCGCGGTACAACCTACCACGAGTTGGAGGCTCGGAAAGACGATCACGCGGCGCGGAAAGCTGTCGTCCGATCACAGAGTATCACTCTCTCGTTTGATGATCGCCATGTCCCTTTGGGCGTTCAACCCCCCTTCGTCCCCCCACCCAATTTTACAAACAAAATATATATATGGCTTTATTTATTGTTTATTATTATTATTAGCACCGCGTCTTACTACCCGTTCGGGTTATACGCACTCACGCTAATGTGTAATGGTAGGGTGATTGTGAGATGAAATGGAGGACCTACAGTTTAACGTGGGATCCGAACCACGGTGGAGGCCTGGCATTCCCCACATTCACAAGATGTCTTGTCAGAGGTGAAGGAAGGGTTTGGTAATCAGATAAATCTGTGCCGGGACCGAGGATCGGACCCCGGCCGCCAGTTATTTATGGTTGAAACAGTATCAAAATTAAGATAAGAGTACAATTTAGGAGGATGTGTTACCATAAAAAACACTTCAGATAGTTTCTAGAACGGTTTATCATTTATATTTTTTTCTAATTCCCGACAATTATTGTCTGGTTACGGACTTGTGTGTGTACAACGTTACAGTGCCTGCTAGCCTGTGTCTATCGCCGTCTGGGTGGTATGACGCACACCGGTATGGCGTCCCGTGAGGAGCTGAGGGACAGTTTGTTGGAACTGTACCGAGACAGTGAATACAAGCAGAGCAAGGTGGAGGCCATCATAGACCACTGCGGGCCTCAAGGTGAGTGGGTGATGGTGGTATTCCACTTCTGCCAGGAAGGAACGTTTAAAAAAAATACAGGCTTATTTCTGTGGCCAACATATATCCCATTGCAATAGGAGTGTAGGTAGCTGACAGCTATACAAGTTACCAGAGCTACTCTCATATAGCCATACGCCAAACCATGTGTTGAGTTGTTACTTTTTGTAGTCAAACTTAAAAAACACGATAGTTTTATTAAAAAGGTACAACACCTTATCTCAGTCGGTAGTGTGTCTGTCTACTGAACTAAGGGTCCCGGGTTCGAGTCCCGGCATGGCCCCAAAATGTATAATTGATGAAATATGGGTTTCCCCCTTTCACATTGATAAATTAACGGCCAGAGACTGGATGTTGTGCCTGTCCTAGCTATTATGTTATATTATAAGGCATATGAAGCTATTATTATTATTATTAGCACCGCGTCTTACTACCCGTTCGGGTTATACGCACTTTACGCTAACGTGTAATGGTAGGGTGATTGTGAGATGAAATGGAGGACCTACAGTTTAACGTGGGATCCGAACCACGGTGGAGGCCTCCAATAAAAACCTTGGAGCATGGAATAAAATACATTTTTATCTCTATCTTTCTAATGTTTTGTTACAGTGGCGTTGCAGCCCGACGTCTGCTGCATGGCTAAGAAACTTTTTGACTGCATCAAAGAGAACGTCTATTGATACCAGCTCACATGATAATACTAGTAGTAATAATAATAATTGTACGCCTTTACTGGCAAAGTGTAGGCTTACGCCTTCTCTTGCACTTAAACAAAGTTACTTATATATACTAGAGTCGTGATTAACTGGTAAATATCCGACATTAACTGAATTTATAATGTGATCCATTTGACGCTTTATTTTCAATTGTTTGTCCTTGCTTTGTAGGCGATGTTACATTTCCAAAATAATAATAATAATAATAATACTTAGCACCGCGTCTTACTACCCTTTCAGGTTACATACGCTTAAATAATAATTACTCTATGTTGAATATAGAGGAAGTGAACCCAAATTTGCGTGGAGGGGAGAATGGAAAACCATGTAGGGAAAAACCACGTCCAGTTCACCCGACCGAGATTCTAACCTCGATCTCCTCAACCTCGGAAGTCTAGCTAAACACGAAAATAGCGTGTTAACTAACTACGCCACCGAAGCGGGTCATTTCCTAATATGTACGGTTTGGTAAAGATTAAAACTTTTTTTTTCTCTCGTTTAATTTTTACTGTCCCCCTAAAATTATTGTATTAATAGGAAGTAGGCAAAACTTTACTGAAGATTATTTACACTTGGAGTCCGTATTATCCGGCTTGGGATGCCGCCATTTTAGGCCGGATAATCGCGACTCTGGTGAGTCCGTTCACCGTAGGAATTGTTTTCTGAAAGGCCTTTTTACCTACCAGAAATATATTATATAGTAGGATATTGGTAGGGAAAAAGACATTTCAGAGAGTAATTCCTACCGTGAATGGAGTATATATACATACACACATAAGCACACCATTCCCTCAGGGGTTAGGCAAGAAACTGTGCGTGTAGATCAATGTGTAGTTTCTTTACCGTCATTAGTTTAGAGTAGACCAGGTTACTATCGTACCCACACCCACGACAGTACCCCCTGATTATGGTAAGGGTGCTGTACCGGCTGTAGTTAGCACATTTTAACCACTATACCACAAGTACATGTCGTAACTCAGCCTTACCCTGAGGACTGGTCCTACAAACCAGTATCACTACTGTAGAGACTGGCCAGTATCACTACTGTAGAGACGGGCCAGTATACCACAAGTACAGCCATAGCTCAGTCTTACCCTGAGGACTGGTCCTACAAACCAGTATCACTACTGTAGAGACTGGCCACTATACCACAAGTACAGCCATAGCTCAGTCTTACCTTGAGGACTGGTCCTACAAACCAGTATCACTACTGTAGAGACTGGCCAGTATCACTACTGTAGAGACTGGCCACTATACCACAAGTACAGCCATAGCTCAGTCTTACCCTGAGGACTGGTCCTACAAACCAGTATCACTACTGTAGAGACTGGCCAGTATCACTACTGTAGAGATTGGCCAGTATCACTACTGTAGAGACTGGCCAGTATCACTACTGTAGAGACTGGCCAGTATAACGTTGCCCATGTCACCAACACAACATGCCACTATTAAATAAGTTTACAATCGCAGCTAAACAAATCACATACTCTAGAACTAAACCTAAATACAAATAATACGAAGTAACATAGGGGGGCAGCAAAAAATACTGATAGAGAGTGTAGCTATTTTGTAATCAAGCCTGAAAGGAAACTAACACACACATTATAACGTGACGTGTAGGTACCCGAGACAAAACAATGTGCTGTAAGAAATGTTAGGCTTGTTAAGTGTACTGCGAACTAGATAAGTTTGAGGAACACTTACTAGCGTACTGGGCCCTTCCCCTGAGGTGTAAGTTGGTAATTGTCCCCTGTCGTTTAATAGAAGGTCAGCTGTAGCTAAGAGACAGTATTTTGAGGGATTTCAGGATAAAGTTTCTCGATAAAAACAGTTCAACAGTGCTAGCAGTTTCTTGGGTGTTCTCCCACAGGTGATCGTGAATATAATAATATAGATAATTTGTGTAGTGATTGAAATTATGAGGAATAAATAAAATTGAGTTTTCTTGTGAGTAAGCGGTGAAATTATGACTAGAGTCGCCTAATCAACTACTGTCTGATATGCATAGGAAGAAAACTAGAAGATGTATGTAAGATTTACTAGATTATTATAATGTATCTCTAGGCCAAAACATATCTTTTGAAAGACCATGTTATGTTAAGCAGTGGTCACTTTTGACAAGTGAAGTTTTGAAAATTAGAAAAATTGTAACAAAAGAGTATTCGATAATGATAAAAAAAATTATTTAAAAAATGATAATTTTTTGGCCTTTTTTCATTTTATATTTATATGTAGGTCCTATATTATTATTATTATTTGATAAGACAGTACAATGTGTCGGATGTCTCTCTGATGGCTACCAATGACACATGATTTCCTCAGAATCAATAAAAGGCAAATAATTGGATATTTTGCGCTTAGATAAAATACATTTTACAAATTAAAGCTAGTGCAAACTTGTTCAATAATTTCTATCATACAATTCACATACCTAATGATGTTGAGGGCCTAACATTCAAAATAAAAACATTATATTATATTTGTAAATAAAGACAAAAAAGAAAGATCAAAATCCAAGCAATAGTTTTTGAACCAACCACTGGCACCGACCTTGATGCAATATTCTATAGATAACTCGACACACAGAATTGACATGAAAAGAGATAGTTGTGGTGGTAGTGAATGGTGAGTTAGTCTTTCTTAACATCGCAGCAGAGTTTGTTCATTGGTGCACACGAGAGTAAAAATGGGGAATTTGAACCCTGACCCCCTGAGACCTCAAACAATTTTAATAAAACATTGAATCATATATGTATGAAGTAGACTACAGCATGGATGTTCGATAAACAATGCTAGAGGTGGGTGGTCTATGAACAATGCCAGAGGTGGGTGGTCTATGAACAATGCTAGAGGTGGGTGGTCTATGAACAATGCTAGAGGTGGGTGGTCTATGAACAATGCCAGAGAGGGGTGGTCTATGACGTCACATTCAACAGGCAAACATGTCTCGGACCTTCACCTGCTCGAGTGTCGCAACACGACCCCTTCCTCCCATCAGGGTTAGTGTCCGACACGTCCGCACGACACAGGTAACACCTCTTCACCGAGAGACAGCTTTCTACGTCCTTCGTCACCCGTCACCAGGGACCATCCTCACTTTCTTTCGAGCTCGAGTGGTGCAGCTGCAGATGTTTAGTTGTTCCTTTGTCTGTTTCAGCATCTGGGTCAACTTCGCTTCAACAGCTGGCGGGGAGATCAAAGCTATAGTTCGTCTTAAAAAAGGCAAAAAATATTTTTATCGTTATTATCCACGGTATTTAACGTGAACTTTTTGAACCAACTGTTTATTTATATCTACAACAGACACAACACCCAGACCCCAGTCCTTGAATGTATAAGTAAGCACTTTAAAAGTGTTAAAATCGCGTTATTTTTAATAATATATTAGTCCTGTTCTTTTTTACGCCCTGACGCTTTTATTAGCTACCTACAAACATAAAAACTATCTCGCTTTCATTTAATAATATCTTCCGACCAAGATTTTGGTTAATTATTATTATTATTAGCACCGTGTCTTACTACCCGTTCGGGTTATACGCACTTACGCTAATGTGTAATGTTAGGGTGATTGTGAGATGAAATGGAGGACCTACAGTTTAACTTGGGATCCGAACCACGGTGGAGGCCTGGCNAGGACCTACAGTTTAACGTGGGATCCGAACCACGGTGGAGGCCTGGCATTCCCCACATTCACAAGATGTCTTGTCAGAGGTGAAGGAAGGGTTTGGTAATCATATGAATCTGTGCCGGGACCGAGGATTGAACCCCGGACCTCCAGCACAGAAGTCTGACACCTTACCCCCTAGACCGCCAGGTCACCATCATCATTATAGAATGACGGTAGGCTTAGTCACCAACGGTTAAATAATATATATATATTTTTGCACCGCATCTCACTACCCAGCCGAGATATACGTTTATGTACTAATTACGCTAATGGTTTTAGGGACTAGGAAGTTTATATTTAGAGGAAGTGTACCCACACTTGCGAAGAGAGAATGAAAAACTATTTTTGTAAAAAAAAAATATCAGCACACCGAACTGAGATTCGAATCACATTTTCACCCGTTTTCGGCAGTCTAGTCCACCACGAGAGTAGCGCGTTAGACCACGTGGTACCAAGGCCGGTAATTCCAATGGAGGGCGGGGGGGGGGAGAATTTTTTTTAGCCTAGAATTAACTCGATGATCGTGGGTTCAAACCCAACCGGGATTGACGGATTTTTCTCGAGCGATAAAAATTCGTAGCACAACTTCCTTCGGGGGGAAAGTAAAGCCGTCGGCCACATGTTGATTGTGGTGGGTAAAATAACCCTGGAAGTTATGTGAAAATATATTTTCCGGCAAAATTGTTAGGCTCTTTCACTCTCGTTCGTATAAATTCTTGTATTCTGATATAATCAATCATAAAAAGCCCGTTAAATACCTCAAATAAATTAACAAAAAATAAAGAATGACATTCGATTGTAGACAGTAAACTTACAGTTAACTTAACGTATTTATCTGATTACCAAACCCTTCCTTCACCTCTGACAAGACATCTTGTGAATGTGTGGAATGCCGGGCCTCCACCGTGGTTCGGATTCCACGTTAAACTGTAGGTCCTCCATTTCATCTCACAATCACCCTAACATTACACATTAGCGTAAGTGCGTATAACCCGAACGGGTAGTAAGACGTGGTGCTAATAATAATAATAATAAATAATAAACTTAATGTAAGAGATATCCTGAGAGGTCTTTTACGTGAAGTGAACGTTACATGAAGTGTATCACGTGATCTAGCCAGCCAATCAACATGCGAGTGACGTCAACAGGGATATTTAGTAATTCATTTGTTGGTTTTAAGTCTAAGGTCTACTTTTTAGCCTTAGTTCTAGTGATCGGACATTGAAACAGAATAATTAAACTAAAATAGGAAAGCTAAATTTATCAAAAAAAGTTTAGTTAATGGTTATAAATATTTATTATATCGATTGAAAACTGTAAACATTCACAGATCATCACTGTACAACTAGTACAAAACACAGATAATACTCGAGAATGAAGATGTTTGGCTCGAGTTGTTACTTTAAGTTAACGTTAAGTGAACGTTACGTTAAGTTAACGTTAAGTTGATCGTGGTCCCGGCATAAGAGAGAGAGAGAGAGAGAGAAAACTAACAAAAAACCAGTGAAGCGAAACCGGTTCCTTTCTCGCACATCGGGCCAAGCGGACCGTTCAGAAAGTTCACTTCCTGGCTTCATGGGTCGTTCATAATTAGGAGTTAACAAAACGATCCGAACCACGGTCCGTCGAAGAAGAACCGCTGCTATGAGGAGGTGCTTTTGTTACTACCCGCGACTAGAAAGTGAATATCGGTCCATTGTCGTGGATAATGTCAATGTGCTCTGTTGAGTACAGTCGGGTTCAAACAAGTGAAGAGACCCACTAATTATGTTTAGCACCGCTTCTTACCACCCGTTCGGGTTATATACATATGTTCTACTACATATAATATTATGTATCTGGGCTACATCCCTCGTATATTAGCCAGTACTGATGTACCGTTGTCCAGGGGACGTACTAATATACTAATAGTACATCCTTTCCGTGGAGGCTCTTTCCATGTCTCGATAAGATGAGGTGATGGTGATAGTGAGTATGAGGGGGATGGTGAGTATGAGGGGGATGGTGAGTATGATGGTGATGGTGAGTATGAGGGTGATAGTGAGTATGAGGGGGATGGTGAGTATGATGGTGATGGTGAGTATGAGGGTGATAGTGAGTATGAGGGTGATAGAGAGTATGATGGTGATGGTGAGTATGAGTGTGATGGTGAGTATGAGGGGGATGGTGAGTATGAGGGAGATAGTGAGTATGGGGGTGATAGTGAGTATGAGGGAGATAGTGAGTATGATGGTGATAGTGAGTATGAGGGTGATGGTGAGTATGAGGGTGATGGTGAGTATGAGGGTGATAGAGAGTATGAGGGTGATAGTGAGTATGAGGGTGATAGTGAGTATGAGGATGATAGTGAGTATGAGGGGGATGGTGAGTATGATGGTGATAGTGAGTATGAGGATGATGGTGAGTATGAGGGTGATAGTGAGTATGATGGTGATAGTGAGTATGAGGGTGATAGTGAGTTTGAGGGTGATAGAGAGTATGATGGTGATGGTGAGTATGAGTGTGATGGTGAGTATGAGGGTGATAGTGAGTATGATGGTAATAGTGGGTATGATGGTGATAGTGAGTATGAGGGTGATAGTGAGTATGAGGGGGATAGTGAGTATGAGGGTGATAGTGAGTATGAGGGTGATAGAGAGTATGATGGTGATGGTGAGTATGAGTGTGATGGTGAGTATGAGGGGGATGGTGAGTATGAGGGAGATAGTGAGTTTGGGGGTGATAGTGAGTATGAAGGTGATAGTGAGTATGAGGGTGATAGTGAATATGAGGTTGATAGTGAGTATGAGGATGATAGTGAGTATGAGGTTGATAGTGAGTATGAGGGTGATAGTGAGTATGATGGTGATTAGTGAGTATGAGGATGATAGTGAGTATGAGGGTGATAGTGAGTATGAAGGTGATAGTGAGTATGAGGGTGATAGTGAGTATGAGGATGATAGTGAGTATGAGGGAGATAGTGAGTATGAGGGAGATAGTGAGTATGGGGGTGATAGTGAGTATGAGGATGATAGTGAGTATGAGGGAGATAGTGAGTATGAGGGAGATAATGAGTATGAGGGAGATAGTGAGTATGAGGGTGTGGAACCAGTAGATTTACTGACAGTAAACCTAACTTAAACCTAACTAACCGAAACGTGGTAACCTTTGGGGTAGTTATCCTTTCGTTAAAAAATTACTATCTTACCAGCCGGGTATCGAACTTGTTTCCCCAAGGTTCATAGCCAGGGGCACTGACTACTACACAACGAGGCCGGTTATTTATGTTTAAATTACTCTAAGGACGAAGAAGGTTAAAGTTAGAGGAAATATACTCGAATTTGTGTGGCGAAAGAATTAAAAACTGTTTAGGAGAAAAAATCCAGTATTTTGGTGGTTGAATGGTCCAAGCTAGGGCATCACACTCGTAATAAAACAGGGAGAGACGATGATGGATATATCGGAGATCGAATCCCAGTTGAACTGATGGATCCGCCCACCCCTAAACAGTTTTACTCTCTCCCTCCACGCAAATGTTGGTACATACCTTACAAATCCCTAACACATTAAAGAGTCATTAATTTATATGAATATTATTCAATTAATGGTTAGCACAAAAAAATAGTTCAGAAACGGATGTACAATGTTATATGAGGATGTTTATAATGAGTCATTTTGTTTATATAATAGCAGCCACGCCCTGCCGGGTACATAGGCCACTGTTGCACCGCGGGTCCTGCCAGCGTCGAAAGTAAAAGTGGCTACCGCGGCGTGACTGGGTACTCCCCGCCCCCCTTCCCTCATTCATCGCACCTTGGGGGGGAAGGGGGGTGTAGGGCTATACATACTATGTCCCATCTTCAAAACCAGACGAGTCCAGAAAAAGAAAAAAAATATAGGATAAATATCAGTGTAACAGTCCTGCCTGACCACTTGAACAAGTGTATACAGTCCATTCGCCATGGGAGTGTTGGTAACCGACAACAATGCCAACAATTTCAACAATGTGTGAATAGTTATTTCTTTACTAACACTATATTAAAAATAAAAAATGTCAATAAATGTATCTAATAATACTTTCATAAGGATTAATGTATAAATGGTATTTTCGTAACTTTTTGAAAGAACAAAATATATTGTTAAAAAAACCTATTAAATAGTTTGTTTCGCAGTTGTAACAAGAGATATTATAGAACATGAAATAATAATTTAAAAGTATTATATTTACACTTTTATCTTGTCATAACTGGCCATCAAAATCAATAAATATTTGTATAACTTAGAGAAATAGCCATAAAAAAAGGTTAGTTTCAAAATAAAACGGTGTTATTTTTAAAACAGGTGCGAATGAACACTGCCGAACACGGTTTGTATGACGTCATCAACCACCTTCGTTTCATATAGTTCGCCATATTATTTTATGAAGAGAACGCGACCTTTAGAAGCTCTCTTTCGTAAATCATTTTTTAAGTGAAGCACAGATTCTACTTCGACAAAAAAAAAAGGAACATCCAATCTGTTATTTTTGTACGTTTGTGTTTCGATAATGTAAAAAAAACAGTTAAAAGAAAGATGTAATTGAAAACCAACTGTTTGTTGTGAAAGTTTTGGCCGCTAAAAGTGACAGTACAGTAGCCCCATGGCTTCTTTGGTGCTGACTGACAGCTCACAGCTGACAGTTGATGGCTTTGTAAAGTTACCAAACCAAATTATGTATCCCTACGCCGAACCATATGATCTGAAAAACATATGTTTAGCAACTGTCACTTTTGACAGTCGACATTTAGGTATATACCTAAATGTTGACTGTCAGCTGTGAGCTGTCAGTCAGCACCAAAGAAGCCATGGGGCTACTCTAGTTCCTATATATTGTATTGCAGATTACAAGGCGGAGGCTTAATTAAGGTGGGGGGAAATAAGTAAGGGCAGTAATTTTATAGTTCTTATAACAAAAAAATATTTTGGGCAAAATAAAATAAAATATTGTTTCAATAGATAAGTTTAGTTTAATTTCTTACACATGTTGATATCAACGGTTGTTGAATATCTGTCATGAGCATAGCAGCGTTGGATGATAAACTTTTTAAAAGAAGAGAAAAAGTTGTCATTAATAATTCCAGGACACCCTTCACTGTTGTTTATACTGGAGCAATATTTTTTTTATTTTGGTCAAATAAAAAGTTTTGCCATAAAATATGCAAAAACACACACACACACAATGGCTTTACATCAAGGGTGTCTTGGAATTTAATGACAACTTTTTCTCTTAATTTAAAAAGTTTCTCATCTAATGCCGCCATGACAGATATTTAACAACTGTTGATATCACCGTGTGAAGAAAATTAAACTATTAGATTTCTACTGAAGCAATATTTGATTTGTTTTGGCAAAAAAAAAATTTATAAAAAATTGCAAAAAAAAAACTGGCCTTTTTTTTCGCGCACCCTACATCCTCTACTTAAATACCTATTCTGGTACCTAGATCCTGTATTTTTAATACCTATTTGTGTGCATATTATAAACAATTTCCGGTGGTCGGTAACCCGCTCTCTAGTAATAACCCTGAGATAACCCGGGTTACACAGCACCGGCGGGTTCGTATCTGTTAGAACGATCCAGTTCGTGACCGGCGGTCGCTATGTACACAAGGTTTGGCCCGCATTGCCAAGATCCTTCCGCGGGATATTTACAAATATTACTCAACGTTTTACAGACACATCAGGGATATAATAATAGTAATAATAAGAAGAATAGACCCGTTTCGGTGATTAAATAGTTCAAGGCAACCGGTTTATTTTTTATCACCGCATTTTACTTCTTACTACCTGTTCATACTATAAGCACACACACACACACACACACACACACACACATATATA
>CABFVX010008741.1:0-22274 GCA_902151425.1 Timema shepardi | reverse complement strand
TAAACAGAACAAGTTATAAAATTTTGTGAAGATACACAGAATATGTAAAATTTGAATTTCTTTCTCATCTGTAATTCCCTTTTTTTTATTACTGCTGCAAATGCTGCAACATAATTTATACGGCATGTTTCGATGCTACAACGGCATCATCCTCAGGTCTGATGAAAAGAAGAAAAACACCAGATGAAATCATGGTTGAAACACAATGTGTTAGCCAATGTGGTATGACATGCTAAATTAGTGAAGGTTTCCTTTATCAAACAACATTGAATACTCAACTACATAGCTTTAAAATCTGGTAAATGTGTTATTTCATCATTATCAATTCTTGATATTATGAATTATTAACCTTCACTAATTTAGCATGTCATACCACATTGGCTAACACATTGTGTTTCAACCATGATTCCATCTGGTGTTTTTCTTCTTTTTCATCAGACCTGAGGATGATGCCGTTCTAGCATCGAAACATGCCGTATAAATTATGTTGCAGCATTTGCAGCAGTAATCAAAAAAAGGGAATTACAGATGAGAAAGAAATTCAAATTTTACATATTCTGTGTATCTTCACAAAATTTTATAACTTGTTCTGTTTANAGGGAATTACAGATGAGAAAGAAATTCAAATTTTACATATTCTGTGTATCTTCACAAAATTTTATAACTTGTTCTGTTTATTCTCAATATAATACAAAAATATGAAATATATGCATGATCACATTATCCTTTGTTTTTAAAAACATAGTTTTAAGAATGATTTAACTAAAATGTTTATAACTTTAAAATGTACTGAATTTTTTAGATGTATGTTATAATTTCAAGATATTTTTTATTATAATGTATCATCATTTATAATTACTATCACCAATCTCTTAAAATATCAATCAAATATTGTGCATGTATATTATATTACACATTTATGTCTTTCATGATAAATTAATACATTTTGAACAACCTAACTTCACTAAAAATTGAATTTTATTTTATAAATAATCTTAAACGTTCCTTATTAAACTTTTAAAATGTTTTTCAAAAATATATTTTAAAGTCTAGATAATATTTTGATTTGGTTTTGAAAATGAAACCATTGCTAGTTTTCATAAGTTAGTTTAGAAAATGTGGACAGGCATAATATGTATCAATAAATAAAATTAATCAATAGTACACATAGTTTTGAAAATGTAGAGAATGTGTGTATTTCATCATATCAAACCGAGTTACACATAATAAACAAATGCAATTACATTCAAAATGGTGACCTGGCGGTCTAGGGGTAAGGTGTCAGACTTTTGTGCTGGCGGCCGGGGTTCAATTCTCGGTCGAGGCAAAGATTTATCTGATTACCAAACCCTTCCTTCACCTCTGACAAGACATCTTGTGAATGTGAGGAATGCCAGGCCTCGGATTCCACGTTAAACTGTAGGTCCTTCATTTCATCTCACAATCACCCTACCATTACACATTAGCGTAAGTGCGTATAACACGAATGGGTAGTAAGACTCGGTGATGATAATAATAATAATAGTACATTTAAAATAAATGTTATTTATAATAAATTATTGCATATAAAAAATGATGACAAGGAAGAGGTACAGGTGCCCAACTATTGTGACAGTAGTAGGGGAGCAGTTGTAGTTAGTAGAAGGCTTTAAATGCTTAGAGAATTTGATAGAGGAGAGTTGAAGAAAAAGAGAAATCAGTGAGAAAGAGAGGCAAGCAGAAGATTTTTTCAAAAATGTGAGAAGTTTAATTTGAGGCAGGGATGTGCCGAGGAAGTGTAAAGGAGTGATCTACAGGACATTTATGTACCAATATTGGCATACATAGCAGAATCGTGGGTAATGAAGGAGCAGGATAAAAGCAGAAGTCAAGCCTGTAAAATGAAATTCCTGTGAAGTACTAAAGAAGTGATAAGAGTGGCTAGGATGAGAAATGAAAGGGTGAGAGAGATAGTTAAGGAGGATCCAGTGCAAGACAGGATAGAGAAGGGACTAAGGTGGTATGGTCATGAGAGGAGGATGAAGAAGATATATCAAAGAAGACGCTGGATATCCAAGTGGGGGACAGGAGGCCAATAGGAAAACCAAGGACAGGAAGCAGAAGGTAGTGCAGAGAGGTGTGGAGGAGAGAAAAGACTGGGTCATTGTGGAGAAGAGGTGGGGAGAAAAGATATATTGGAAAGGCTTATGTTCTAAAGAGAGTTTAAAGTAACATATTTAATTCTTTTAATGAAAAACTTCTACATTGTGAAATATTTGTTGTTCTAGACTTAACTGATTATAATTTGTTGTAACACTCTTTTTACTTTTTATTTATACCCAATTTAATGTCTAAGCATTATTTTCAGTGGTCATTATGCTGTGCAATAAAATCGTTTTGCAGTTTGTTTGCTGGATCTAAAAACAATATAAGTCTATAACACTATGGTCATCCAGAATACCGAAAGTCTTGCTGGTTAGGGCAATTCATCAGCATAGTCACACTTCCTTCTCCAAGTAAAACAGCTTAGATCTAACAATATCAAGGCTCATCATAGGGAGTAAATAATATATATCTGTGACAATCCCAGCAAGAAAAATTAGCTTTGAATGATATTTTATAAAGAGATTAAAAGAAAAGTAAACAATATAAGATTAATAATGATTATTTAAATCTATATTTTATTTGTGGTGTAGTCTCTTTTTTCTAATTTATATTGGTCACTAATTTGTTTCGAAAAAAATTATGTTTTGTGTGTGTGTACTCAATTTTAAAATCAATAAAATGACTAGTTACTAATCTTATTGTAGGTTTTATTTCTTTAGAACTAGACCATGGTTATAAAACTTAAAAACTACTCGAGCCTGTGATGTTGTATCACTTACTTTATAACTCCTTAAGGATGGCATTAACAAAATCTTGTTTATATGGTAGTTGTTAGTTATCTAAAATTCTCAAGAATGTTGGTAAAGGTACTTTAAAAAATAAAAAATCTTGAGATGCAAAAAGAGATAAATGTAGTCCCAACGTTGATATGAGAAAAAATTTCAATTTTGATTTATGAGATGATAAATTATTAGCATGTAGATTTCCATTATCTTCAAATCTTCCTCATTATGAAAGGGAAAGTTTTGTCTAAGCTCTTGGCCATTTCTGAATTGAAAAATATTCAGGACACAGTCAAGGTGACACAGTGAACATTTTCTACATTTTTTATTGTTTGGGTGTTGCAGAGGAGTTTTTTTTTACTTGAGAGATTATTAAGGCAGTTAAGAATTCCCAGTTACATAGCAGAGCTTCCCTCCCCCCTTTCCCCACCCTACCACCCTTCAAAGACAAGAATCATAATGGTAGATAGCCATCCCCATACAGTTTAACTAAGACCAACTACTTTGTATTTTATTTGATAGTACAGGAATTGGTTTTTACTAACAAGGTACTTTATTTGTATGAAAAACAAAATAAATTGTTTTATTAAACATGTATATGTATACATGTTTAATATGCAAATATTGCTGCCCTGATAACTCAAGACACAATAGAAGACTGATACAATTAGTTTCTCAATATGATCAGGAACAATATATGGCCATAAATAGTTAAAACATGGTACAGGGGTCACGTCGGTTTCAAGTTAAATAATAAATTGCAAATTTTTTTTCACAAAGATTTTAAAATCATTTCCTGCAAACCTTAAGTTTTATCTCAGATGGTGCACAACTTTAAGTAGTTTAATACAAATAAAATAAATGGTTTAAAAGAAACGTTTGAAAAAACATCTTCCAGATTTTGAAAGAGGGTGAAGTCCCAATAAAGTATGAAATAAGGAAGAGAAATTTTAAAATGTATCTTACCTGAGCATTATATCACCACCCCACAAGATTGAAATAAGGTAGAAAATAACCAGTTGGCCAGATTCATTGAACTTGCTGTGCTTCACTTTGGATAAATGAAGTTTGCGATTAATTTTCTGTAAAGGTACACATATATATATTAAATACGTTGATCTCAGAAAGCTTGCAATACTAATATACTATGCATTACTATACATTATATACAATAAATATTAGCCAAAACATATTTAAAATCCACATTGAACTCTGCAGGAAAAACTTTTTTTATGCGCATTTTTTTCAAGAAAGAAAATAGCAGATGTGAATATGTTATAAATAATAAAGAGATAAGAATAAAACCAATATATTGCCTGCTGATTAGTTAACATGCACTACAAAGAAAATATAGAACATACATATGATTTCTTGCTTATTTAATTTTTTCAGAACTGCATTAATCTGTGAGTCCATTTTAACTAACACCAGTTAGACAATGACTTCTCACTATAAAACACTTTAAACCATTTTTTTTCTATCCATATCCCTTAGTTGCACAACCCATTATAGGACATTTGCAACTATCTTTAACAATGACTTTGGAACTTGTAGAAGGTCCATAGTTATTGTTACATAGAAACTATCCCAAATCCGTTGAGTTTATATTAATATTTGTCTTGTTCCAAATACATAATTCTGAACAAAAGTTAGTTACCTGTGATTTTTTTTTTCATGGGGGGCCAAGAGAAGTTTCTATAGGTTAATATAAACCTTCATAGAAATATATTTTTCCTAAACATACAGATGTGACAGGTGGACAAACTTTAACTCGGTTAACATCAAAATATTTGGACCATTAAAGTACAGCTAATTTGTTTTACTTCATGTTGTGATACTCCGCCGATAGAAAATTATAGTGCTTTATCAATGAGCTCTTTAGATTACACATATTTTTATTAAAACCCTAAAAACTGTATGCTCCATCAATTGAATATATGAAAAGATATTCACTGTTGGCACAATTATACTTCATTTGCATGTTATACCATACTTATACCACATACTTAGTAATCAAATACTCAAGTTTCTGGACCATAACGTGCCACTTTTTGTTCACTTTGCATCAGTAATATCCTTGATATTCATATCAAATTAGTAGACATTAATATTATGGATTCTGGGACATCATTTGTTACAACAAATATGCCCTATTTCCTTGTAAACTCATCATACCCTTTTGCCAGTTCAATAAATGAAGTGAACCACTGTTCTACATATAATGAAGTTCTTAATCTCACTTTATTGACATTTCACAGCCTATGGATAAGTGTAGAGTTACAATATTTAATATTAAGACTTGCCAGATTTATAAGGAACACATGTATTTTAAAATAATAGAGGCTATAAAGAAAGTTTGTGCTTAATTATAACATACAAATATATTTGAGAATTATGCTAAAACATAAGCCTTTTGTAATTATATTGCTTTGAATATTATTGTAATATCATGGTATCTTATTAAATAAAAAAGAGAAATGTTATTTGACTTTATCACTTTTAATTATTTTATAAGTTTGACACAAAGAGAGTGAATGTTTGAAAGTTGACTTCATTTGCTGTGACACCAGTATATGTGTAATCACATTGGTTGATTTTGTTTTCTGAAGTTGCACTTTATTGACTATTACATAACAAGAAAACATTAGTTCAAACAGGGAGTCAAACCGGAACCAAAACCCTAAAAATAAAGAGCTTAAGAACCAAAACCAAATTTGGGATATATATTTTTGAGTTATTAAAGGTTCTTATTGGTTCCTAAGGGTTCTAAATTCCTATCATCCTCTTATATAAGTGCATTTTATGCACTTCTTTAAAACTAATTTTATTTTTATTTTTGAGTTACTCTATTTTCCCTGTACCAGGATATTTTTTCAAGGAAGAATGTATTTATTTTCAAAGGGGATTAAAAAAAGTGTCAATGAGCACTTAGCAGTAATGTTAAAAGCTTAGGCAGATGTATTTAGTTTTGAGAAACAGTAAATATGTCTAAAAGGGGAAAGTACTGAGAAATGAGAACTAATCTAGTTGTACAACTAGTCTAAGCTAAATATGAAGAATTTTTTTTATTATTTAGCACCGCATCTTACTACCCATTGTAGAATGTGACATCACACACTACGTATTACCCGCAAATAAAGCTATCAAATTATTTTAAAAAAACCAGACTCATTCATAAATATTATTATTTATTCATAAGCATTAATAAAGTAAGAATTGATATGATCAATAAGTATACATTCAACACAACTGGTAAAAACTACATTTCTTGTTTTCCGCTGATTTGCAAAAATTGGGAGTTTATGGGGTACAGACCATTTATAGTGAATGCTACAAGTGCCATTGGTACAACTTGTTGTGAAGGTTTATTTTGATTATGTTCATTGATGAGAATCCCTCTTTGCAGGCATATGTTTACCCGAATATAGTCAACAAGTACAACACGATATCTCGAACATTTTCATGTAATGAAGGAGAGGAATTAAGTCAAAGCCACTCCAAATTGTTGTCTTTTTTTTGTGTGTAAAATATTAAGTTTTGAGTTTTGAGGACTATTGAAAATCAATGAGTTTTCGTTTAAAATAGTGTTTTGTTAATGTCCGGGCGCAATACCAGAACTTCACTCGATAAATGTTTTCCATAATCTAGGAAAGGATTGTTGACAAAATTTAAAATAGTTTTCAATTCTTAGTTTCAAATAATATTTTAATTTATTTAAGATGTTGATTTATAGAATGTCAGTTATGAAAAAAATGTAAATGTGCATATGGCAAAAAATAAAAAAATGTATTTTCTATAAAGCTTTTATTTGCTTGAGTAAATTAATCCTCGATTCATTCTGGCCTTGTAAATTGACATTCAGGCCAGTAAGTTATTAAAACATGTCTGCTAAAAACCACATCTGACCAAAAAAGTTAATTTAGCAACAACAGTTACTCAGAAGCTTTGTTGTTACCTTCAAGTTGACTCATGTGTCTCACAGAAGTCATCAAGGAATAAAACCTGATCAGGGCAGTTTCTATGCTGAGTCAGCATATATTACTATACAACAATAGATCTGATTGTGCTTCATATGATTTTTCAACTGACCCACAGAAAATTCGATGTTGCAAGCTTGATTTTCCTCAAATGAAGTTCATAATTTTTGTAATAGAAAACATTACAAATGACATGAGACCACTCAGTTTGATGAATAGGAATGTTTGATGAATGAGAAAGTGCAAAGCATTTATCTGGAGTGTTTGTTTCTTAAGCTGAGTCACCAAGCCATTTTTTGCAAACCTTACTTGGTGCACAATCTGTCACAATCACATTTAGTTTGTATAAATATTGTAATCCAACTGAGCAAAACATAAATGTCAGTTTTTTATAAATTTTATTGCTCATTATATATTTTAGAGCAATAAGAGCACACAAATCTTCTCAAAATATGCAATTTTAGCCAGCCAGGTATTTTATGAAAACTATCAACCAGGCTATGTCGATATTGTCAGTAGATTCACCAAAATCAATAGAGTAATACTCTGTACTTTTCAAATCCTTTATAATTATATTTTGTACTTCCCTCCCAATAGTTCTAAATGGCATATAGTTGTACGAGCTGACAATGGTATCTTGTAGAAAGATGTGTCCAAACTTGCTCTCAATTATGGATTGTCAACGATTTCCTCTAAAGCTGCTTCCATGCACCACTTGATTATGCCATGAAATGGCTCTTTGTTGTGTGCTAATATCCAGGAAACTTGAAGCAATGCAGATGGGGTTTTAAATTGTTGAGATGAAGAGGAAGTATTATCTTGTCATGGCTCTTTCATAGCTATCGATCAAAGATTTTAGTTTATTTTTTCACAATTCTGAATTTTCAGGATAGTGATTATTGTAGCTGTATTGTGTTAAAATGTCATTTAAAATGGTACTTTTTAACACAGAATTATTTTCATTGCATACTAAACACACAGGTTTTGAACCAGCCGAGTTCAACAATATACAAAAGAAATTTTCATTCCACTGTTCCTTAAAAGCCCAATTTTAAATGTCAATTTTACATTTCACCATCTTAGTTGTAAATATTCTGCTTGTAATAATATACACGTGGTGCAGCAATTGGACAAAGTAATCGAGTATATTGCAAGTGCACACACATCCAAACTGTATTGAGAGGTGTCCGAACAAATGGGTGATCACACACAATGTGAAACACAAGGCCAGAGTTGCCAGAGTCTTGTCTCAAACGATTGTACACATGCCTGAAATGGAATGTATTTTTTCTGGCAGGATATTAAATTTATTTTTTGTAAAAAACAAACATTGGCATTAAATACGCAAGTAGCGATACTAGTGAGAAATTTCGTAATCATATTATGTACAAAATCAATTGCACCACATAAACATTAATTTCTACCCTAATTTGATCTAAACCATCAGCTCTAAGCACTAAGCTTTGACAACATTGATCAATCAGCCTATTTTCATCAGAAATTAATAGGTAATGGATTAACAGGTCTTCAGGATATTATTTGAATAAAATATAGCAATATTTAACTGTATGGGTGATGGAATTTATAGTACAAGTAGTATCCAGAATGCATAGTGTGTCTTATTACTAGTTCGGATTATACGCTTAAGTACTAATTATGCTAATGGGTTAGGAATTTGGAGGGTTGAATAAAGAGGAAGTGAATCCACATTTGCGTGGCGGGAGAGTGGTAAACCACTTAGGAAAAACCACCCCAGTTCATCCGAGCGAGATTCAAACCTCGATCTCTTGTCCTCGGCAGTCTAGCCAAACACAAAACTAGCGTGTTAGCTAACTACACCACCTAGGCGAGTTTCCTGCAATTGTGTGATTAAGAAATGTAATGCCTTAGTGAAATATTGTTAGTGATCAAAAATATATATATGCAATATAAATGACAAACTTATTCATTGCCTAAAAATGACCCAAAGTGAACGCAAAACAAGAAAATATGACTTAAAAGCCAAATATGACAAAAACTAATCCATAAAAAACATTTCCACAACCAAGGGATTATGAACAGAAGGTATGCACACATGAACATTGTCTGTGATTTACCAAAAAAATATTACATGTATCAAAATCTTGACCCATGTTATAAGCCTACATATATATGATTGTCTACAACAATACAAGAGGCATTAGATTAGTTTACAGATAACCGTTCATGAAAAATGTTTATTAGTCAAAAAATTTAGTTTTTATAATTTATTTGTGTATTAAAAAATCATGGCGTTTTGATATTTAGTAAATAAATAACTGAAAAGATATTGAATGTTTGTATTATCTTTTTAATACAATTTATAATGGTGTTAGCTAAGCATGAATAATAAACGCATTAAGATATTCATTGACGAACCCTTACATAAATTAAATAAGTCTGCTAGTTGTAAGTTTTTAGTGCGTGCTTTTCCTTTCGATCTCCAACCTAGTACTATTTATCTACAAAGAACAAACTAAGTAGGCCTATCAATAATCCGACAAACTATATCAAGTGTTTATAATGGAATTTAAAAAAATATAAGGAAACTACTTCTGAAAATTTTCCACATAGTCAAATGATGAGTGAAGATTTTGATCTGTGAACAAGACACATGGAATTAAAGGAATGCATACACAGCTATTTGATTAAAAAGTGAAACAACCTAAACAATAAGAATCTTTATTAGATTGTTTGTCAAGTTTTATTTTTTTTACTCCAGTATAAGTCCATTTTTTTAAACTATGCTATTCCTAAAGTTTCATGACAATGTAAAATATTAATTTTTTACTTAGTGCCAAAAACTTAAACCGATTTTTAAAACACTTGTGGTCACCAACAAAGATAAATAATATAAACTCAAAACATTTGGTAAAACTGTGTCAATTATTTCTTGAGTTAAAAAGAATACACCTAATCTATTGCTAAACAAATGAATTAATATTTTAGGTTAAATAGGTAAAAGATTAAAAATATATACCCAAAGTTTTAAGCATTTGCAGACCAGTAATTTTTTAATAAGTACCTTAAACTAAAAAAACCAATGAATAAATTATAATTATTTACTTCTGCCAAGAGAAAAAATAGCTCCATATATGTAAGTTATGTTCACACATTTACACATTCTATAAATTTATTCAAAAACAACAAAAGTATCTTAAATAAGTTGCCAAAAGGAAAACAATATTTTTTCATAAATGATGCCTTGTAGTTTTTTTAAATTTTCTCAAATTCTTATATAAGATAATTGTTTATGCATTAGCCCTAGTGATCCATTATTAGAAATAAGTAGGTCAATTTAAGGAATGATCTAAATAAATTAAAAGGAGATATTTTAGGTGAATTGAAGAGTATGCAAAATATAACTAATTTTGGAATAAATCACCATTTACGAATAATGTTTGCTCTAGCCGGACTTTGAGAAGTTTTATGATCAAATTTAATAATGGCTTGCTTCTGAAAAAAATTAGAATCCTAAAATGTAGCACTCATTTTTCTATAGAAGCACAATCAAATGTTTCAAATTCCATGCTTTTATTGCTAGCCTTTAAGAATAGCTGATTCACTTTTCTACTTTATCTTAGAATGACAGATAAGAAAAAAGCTATGTTTACTATTTTCTGGTTTCCATAATTAAAAAAAAGTTAATTTGATATCAGGTACATTATTTTAAATTAAAATATATTTAGTAAAAAATAAATCAAGTCACTAATTCAATTCAATGTAGCAATTTTTGAGCAAATTCATGTTTTATAAATCAAAGCTTATATTTACTTAACAACCAAGTAATGAAATTTAAGTATTTATGAACAAAGAACTCAGAGAAAATCGAGCAAACCACTAAACATGAGAGAAATGCACAAACATACAAATGATAATTTGAATTCCTAGATAGCCATGGCTGGATGACTTGAATCATTCATGCAAATTTCAAGTTATTTATAATAAAAAAAATTAAAGGTCCGGAATCCAATCCTTTATACATAAATGAATGGAAATTTAAAATATAATTTTAATATTTAAAGAAAAACCTTATTTCATTTACAGCTTTAAATAACTATGTTATTTGAAGGAAAAAATAAATAAATAAATAAGAGTTCTAAGATATATTTTCAAGAAATCATAAATTTGATTGATCGGGTAATTATTTTTCTTTTTCCAAATTTATTATATCTTGAAATAAATTACTTAAATTTTAATATCCAAGTGTTCCTGTGGATACAATCAACAGAAAAATGTATCAAATTAAAAATATATAATATAGTTCCTTACATTTAAATAAAAAAGTTTTCTGAAACAAACTTATTTTATTTAAACAAGAACGATTAGTCTATTGCCCAACTTGGTGTTTTCAGGGTTTTAGGTGTAAATAGGGCTTGTTTGATAATGCTATTATAAGATATATCCTTTACTGTGGTTCAAAGTTACAGTAATAAAATACAATCAAGAAATAAATAGTGATGTGGCAAATCTGCCAATCTTGTCTGTTAGAGCAGTGATGTACAACCATGAGGTCACTAACTCATTTGGGGTCTTGAGTTATCTAGAGGTCACCCTTTTTTTAAAAAAATGGGTGACAAAGAGGATACGTAAAACCTCATTTAAGTAAGATGCTGCCTTTGTAATCCTGAAGCAAATGTTATATGCAATAAAATTATTTTGGCTACAAACATCCGACATACTTGAGCATTTATAATGTACAAAAATACACCATGAACGTAAAGTGCAAGAGGATAATACCTCACGTTGGGAGGAAAGAGGTTTATTTTATTTATATGATGGGATGGTGTTTTCCAAATAAAGTAATACTTCAGAGGGGTCCCACTCACAAAAACTGTTATGCACCACTGTTCTAGAGAACAGCATACAAGTAATAACAGTAGTGATGTCACTCTTTCATGACATGACAGGAAGATCATGGTTTGAATTTCGGTCGGGTGTACTGAGGGTGGTTTTACCAAAATAGTTTTCCATTCTACCTAAAGACAAATGAAGGTAAACTTCCTCATCCATAAAAACCATTAGCCTAACTAGTACACAAGCGTTGAACCCAGTGGATAGTGATCTGTGGCTCTAAGAAAAAAAATCACATGAACCAAATGACAAAAATAATCAAAGTATGCAGAGGAATATCAAATTCAATTAGTGTTATCTGAGTCCCTATTCCGTGTAGAATTGAGAGTTATGACAATAAATCATCCCACAAAGGTTCCAGTTGTAATTTAATCACATTTACTAAACTTAAAGAAACAGATAAGTGAAACAAAAAACTTAAAGAATGTTGTACTAAAATTACTATTTTTTTCCATTGCTTTTCTGAAACTCATAATTTCCTTTTATAAACTGAACCAAATAATTTTAAGACACTGAATCAATATATCCAAGGTGTAAAAGATAATCTGGTTTCTTTTGATAAATAAAATGGAAAGGATGGGTTTATTTATAAAATATTTGGATATGTTAAATACAAGAGATAAACACGAAAAATGTTTAAGAGTCATTATCATTATCTCAACTATGAAAGATCAAATGTCCAAAATAGCAACAGGCGTTCCGGGTATATAATTTAATATTCTGATTTACTGATAATTAATTAATAAATAAGTAATGGTAGCCAAAAGATTATCAATTTAGATACGGTTTGGGAGACAATATAAGTAACATAAAATTATATATCATTATCATCAAATGTCTCCAACCTGTGGCCTTGTAAGTTTAAAGATTACTATTTCCCTATATCCTTCCACCATTCTTCCTCCTTTGATTGCTTCCAGTCTTCTTTTTTCCTACATAATTCATTTCCATCAATTTCTTTGGCATCCTCTCCTTCTCCACCCTCATTACACACCCATACTATCTCAGTCTTGCTTTTTATACTATCATGTACTCCTTCTACCCTCACTCTTTCACGAAGAGCTTCATTCCTTATCCTGTTTTTACTCAAGACGGCTAACATGCTCCTCACAAATTTAATTCCCATAGCCTTCACTTTCCTAGTCCCTCTTACATTCAATGTCCATGTTCCTGCTGCATATGCGACAATGGGTATAAAGTACGCCCTGTACAACACTTTCTTACACTTCAGGGGCACTATTTCTCTTCTCCAAAGCAGATCTCTTACACAACTACATAACAACTCTCCCTGATATTCTCTTCGCATTAGAGCCTCTTTACTTCCACCTTTGACCTCAAACACACTTTATATTTTACATTCTGTACTTATCTCAGGTCTACTCCATCCAACTTTATAGCTTTATTAGGACTTATCCTCTTCCTTGTCATTACCATCACTTCACACTTTAATATGCTAAATTTCATTCCAAACTCTTTCTCTTCCTCGTTCCTTTCCTGTACTTCCTATTCCTTCTCTCCCCATACCATCAAGTCAACAGCAAACATAATGGCTTTCATTCTTTCCTCTTCGAGTTTTCCTGCCACTCTATTCATGAGCATTTCCATCACAATTGCAAATAGTAATGGTGAGAGGGCACTCCCTCGCTTTACTCCATCTTTTATTTGGAGCCATTCTGCCCTCACACTCTGTCTTAACACAACTAGTTACAACTCCTCTTTCCCCTTCAGCCTCCAACACTTTCCAAACTTTATTTCTATCCACACTATCATATACCTTCAGTTGTCATATGGCAAAGATAAAGTTTATTTTAGACATCTGTTACCTAAATCTCGGCCTTACTTTCATTTTATTTCTTATTCTCTTTTTCAGTATCTTCTCATTTATTTTTGTACAGTATCTCTTCTTCCAGTATTCCAGTACCTTTTCCGCCTTCCAAATCACACACAACATCCTGTATAACCATGGTATAACTGCTCAACGTGCAGCTTATATAATTTCCCCAATAAGTTTACTACATCCGGTGCTTTTCTTTGTTTCATCCTCTTTCCAGATGAGACCCCTTTCCTTCTCTTCTGCTATTTCTTCCTGCTCCTCTGTTTCACACTCATCCCTTTTCTCTTCCAGGTTGAACATCTTCTCAAAATATCTAATCTATAGCTACTTTTTTCCTGTCTTCAACTTTCTTCCTTCTTTATTCATGTATCTTAACTTCTTGTCTTTTATCCAGCCTATTTCTTAGCTGGCTAAATAACACTCATTCTAGCATTTCTAGCTATTTTGCATCCAATCAATCCTTCCTGGTTTTCCATACCAATGGCTTTGATCATTTCTTCTCCTACCCGTATTCTTCCTCTGTTTCCTAATTCCTATTCTTAAAACTCCCTCTAAATATTTTTTTCTTCTTCTCCACTGTTCCTTCACACTGTCATCCCACATACCACCTCTACTCCTTGCAAATCATCCTTGGACATAAAGCTTTCCTAGGTACAACTCTTTCTTCTTCATTCTTGTCTTACTAACTTTCTTCTACATTCCCATACCTTTATGTCTGCCACCACACGACAACCTATGGTCACTATCTGAGAACAAACTTGGCATTAGCTTGATGTTTACGGCCTGCCTCCCCCCCATCCATGAGAAAGTAGTCCATCACCGACCTTTGATCCCCATCCCAGCTGTACCTAGTGATCTTGTGGCTCTCTCTTTCCTTCTTAAACAAGTTGTTTGCCAGTTTTATTTTATTTCTTGCACATACCTCCAAGAGCCTTCTACCCTCATCGTTTCTCTCTCCCCATCCTTCTTTCCTTAACACCTCCTTAAATACTCCTCTCTCTCTTTTCCTACTTTTGCATAAAGATTCCCCATTACAATTTGACCCTCATTTCCCATATGCCTTTCTAGAGCTTCCAGAAACTTGTCCTTGTCTTCTGTTAGCACCCCATTTATAAATCTAACAAGATGGGTTTTTTTTTAAAAACAAAAAGAGTGTGGCATAGAAGTTTCCATGTATGAAGTACTTCGGCTATAGAACAAAATATAAACCAAATACTAACATAATATTTAAAACATGTTTTAAGTTTGATTTTCTAAAAATTTCAATAAAATGGTATCATGGTTTGATTACCCATTCCTTTAAAACAAAACATACTTTACTTTACACAAAATAATATGGTCAAATATGATTAGTCACATTCTAAAAGCTAAATTTGAGTAAAACCACCACTAACAACAACAAAAATCCTCTAATTAATAAATTAATTCCTTGAATCACTAAAATCCTATTAATTCCCATTTATAATATCTGAATTGACTAATTACATTTGAAGTTGAGTAAATATTTTTTTTCATAACCATGGCAATGCTGGTAGGTTTGAAATAGCTGTTCTTTTTTTGGAAGTTGTGAACCAATGACTGTATTCCATTTGATTCGCCCTTTTTTCAAATTAATACTTAAATGCCAAATAGGACATAGAAAATCTAATGATAGTAGAAAATAGTTATTATAAATTCAAAATGTAATTTAGTATAGATATCTAAAAATAGTCACACTGTGTAATATTTAATACAATTGGATGAAAAGTTTTAATTTGTCCTAGTATAATATTGTTTATAGACAGTCAAATTTACAGATATACTTTGTTTTAGAGCGCTTCACTAATATGATGCTTTTCAATTAGTGCTTGTTCTTGCCTTGTTTTAAGGGAGTTTTTGGAAGTTTTAAGGTTATCAATAGAGTAACTTTGTTTTATTTTTAATTTTTACCTTTGCGCCTTTTTGGGCCATCATGCACTTAATAAATTATAGGGTAGATGTGCTACTAGGCTTTAATATGCACTGGCAAGTGAAAAAAAGGCTGTGATTCACTTTACAGCGGTGATCTAAAACCTAACCCGCAGTATTAGCGAGGTATGCCTGTATAGTGTAAAAGTGATATATAAAATGTAACTTTATTTTATTAGTAAAAACACATTTTAAATATATAAAACAGTTTTGGTAGTGTATTTTATTTAATATTTAGCTTGCTTAAGTAGACTTTTAAATAAGGACTTGCAACTTCATTTCCTAAAGAGACATATTTAGAGGAAAAAACCCTCCACCTTCTCCAACACCAAATACCAATTTTCCAGAATATATAGACTTTACCTTGAAAGCTGATGAGTGTCTAATTTTTAGTTACTTCATTGATATAAAAAATAAACTCAAGGTGAAAATAAATGTTCAAAGCACATACAAGGATATTATTTTGAAGAGATAACTATTACGAAGTACAAAAACTTTCTATACAAAATTCATCCTGTTCACCCTTTGCAATGTCACATGAATGGTTTAATACAACTACTGAGCGAAAAAAAATAACTCAAACTTAAATATGTTTTAATGTTACATGTCTTACTGTCAGTTTGGGCTCTACAGAACTTACCCTAATTTAGGGATAGATAATGAGGGAGGTGGATTTTAAAGACATTCACCAGCAGTCACCTGGGAAGAGGATGGGAAAACCATTGTGACAGTCATAATGCAGGGAAAAAACAGTGGACACGTTCAGGATTTGAACCCAATCCCAACCTCTCAGCTCAAAGTTGATCACATCTGTCAAGCTTGCTGGTGCTGAGCCAACCCTGCCGGTAAAACACATTTATTAATTTTATGATTAATCAGGTCAGAATAGAAATAGAAAAGAGTTTTATTAACAATTTGTTTTGATAAGGAGATAATATTTTAGAGGTATAAGGAAAGCTAACGTAAATATTTGTTTATAAGACTAGTGTATTGCAATTACGTGCTACGCATCAAAGAGTAAAACTATTTTTAACGTACAACTATTTATATTAATGAAATGAGGTGATTTAATAGATTAAACAAAATAAAGTGAAGAGTATTTATAGTAACTAAAAATATATGTATAAAATTATGATATAATTTATAAATAAAGATTTGAAAACAATGTATTTGTTTGAATTATAATAAAAAGAATAAAAAATAGCTATATAAAAATTAAGAATCAAATAGCCAAAGCTATTATTAAAGCTTTTTAGTGAGGATTACTCCATCTAGATATCATATTCTGAAAATTGAAAAGTGACGCCTGGACACGGGAATCAAACCCGTGTCCAGGTATAATTTTTCAATTTTCAGAATATGATATATAAAATTTGTTTGAAACATTAAAATTAATCAACAAAATGAAATGATTTAAAAAAATACTTTAACTTGGTTAAAACATGGATAATTTATAAATATTTAAAGACCATACAACATGAAAGGTTTTTTAACTCCTTAAAAACCAAAGTGATTTAATAAAGAACACAACTTTTTTTTACAACAACGGTGTGTGAGGAAAAAGACCTACCTCTGAAATTAGGTAATCATCATTGTGTGTTTTATTAGTTCAACATTAATTTCATTTTTTTTCACTTTTTACAAACAGGTAGTAGGACGTGCTGCTGCTAGTAAAAATAATAATCTAACTATCCTGCAAACTCCTATTATTAACATGTTTATTATTAATTTGTTGATATTAGTTATTTTACACTAAGCCCTGAAGATAATGCAAAAGTATAATAGCTAGTCGTAGTAACTGTCCCAGATAATATATTTGTTATATCCAAAGGAAAAATTTATCACTATCCAACAAATAAGAACGTTACTATTAAAATATTTATTCAATTTCAATTTCCCAAACAATATTAATATTTAATTTGCATCAAATACTAATGTTATAGCTTATTTGTTAAAGTTATATTTTATGCTTTTGATTCAATTAAAAATGTGTTAAATTTATTTTTTGTACTTTTAATTTAATTGTAAAATATTTTTTTATTTTATATTAAAAACACGTTAGTTTTTAAAGAGTTAAAATAAACCTTTAATATATATATATATATAAAGTTTTTTAAATATTTATGTAATATCTATGTATTAAAAAATGTATTTTTAAAATTTAATTTTGTTCATCAATTTCAATTATTCAACCAAATTGTATGTAGCTAGTCTATTCTACTTTTAATTATAATTCAAACATATAAACCAAACTGCTATCAAATCTTTATTTATAAATTAAAACAATACATTGTATACATATTTGTTGTTATTTATTATAGTTACTTAATCACTTTCTTTTGTTAAATATATGAAATCACCTTTTTTCATAAGTATTATCAGTTGTGTTAGTATTTTACTGCATAATATGGAGCAAGTTTACTGTAATACAATGTGATGATAAACGAATATTTACTTTAATATCTCTCATACTTCTAAGATATAAAAAAGGTTGAAGTCACAACAAATCCATTGTTGTGCTCGCTTACAACAGTATTAATAAGACAGGTTGTAAATTTGGATTTTTTTTAATACAAAAACTACACAGTTGTAGCTAAATATATGTAAGCTACTATAAATACCCTGAAAGGTAACACACATTCCTTGGCAGATAATACTATGGTCCTCTTTTATAAGCTACACCATAGTGAAACAATTCAAGGTAAGCTTGCTACCTTTCTAGGTAAATGTGTTATTATATTTAGATTCCTAAATAAAATAAATTACTTAATTCATGAAATTTGAGCTAACAGAGAGAATGGGGTTGGTTGTCATGGATGCTGAGAGATAGAATGTGTGTGTACAAATATATATATATATATATATAATTCATGTATATGTATGTTACATATTCTATTAAATTATCAGACAAGATATTAGGTTATTAATTATAGTTTGTTTTTAAAAGAATATTTAAGGAGTGCTTAGTCAATCAATGATATTTTTAAGGTTGTTTTTTTAAACTCAATGTAGAGTCTAGAATCTGATGGGCGTATCTGCCAAAATAAATTGTGATTCCTCTAAAGTGTGATCGAGAAAATAATATAATGTAAGAAAATATTACCAAATGATAAGTAAATAAGTTCTAGTAATGGAAGGACACTTTAATAAAAATACAAAGTTAGTGATTGAATTTCATTTGGTTAATAAAGTAAAACTTCTACATAAGTATTCATTAATGCTTTGTTCTATTTTTAGTGTTCATGTTGGAAAAAATATTACTCTTAAATTTTTGATATCTTAACTGGTAAGATTATAAAAAAATTGCTTCTTTTCTCCCACAGTTTGAATGGCACTGTCAATTAAACAAATTTTATGGGGAAACGTTAATCATATTTATTAGAAAATAAATAATTTTTATTTATGTTTTCAAAGTTCTGAAAATAAAAAGTATGTGTATATATATATATATTTCTTATCGGTGAAAAAGTGATCACATGTTTATCAAAGGCTCTTACAAAAATAAAATAGAATCATTCAATAAAGGATCAAATAGCTAAGAGACAGCCTTACAAACATTGAAAACTTAAGGCATAAGAAACTAGCTAATAATTTTGAAAAACATAAGTTAAAATTAAGCAATTTATAAAACATTAAGGCAAACTAATGAAAGCACATACCAAATCCTCAATACTCATCGGTGTTTACCTCAATGGAGATGATGATTTTTAACAACTCTGTAATTGAGAGTTTCTTATCATAATTTGTTAGCATAAGCATTACGTGAGTGAGGCGACATTTGGATCTAAGACTTGGACAGTCAGAATGAGGGAACAAAGGTATTTAGAAGGTTATGGAATATGGTTGTGGAACATATTGGAGAAGGTGAATTGGGTGGACCGGGTGAACAATGAGGTGTTGAGGAGGGCAGGAGAAGAGGATGGAGATGATAAGGAAGAGAAAAATCTCTCTACTACATAAGGATTGTTTAATAAAGAGGACTATAAAGTGGAAGATCGAGGGAGGAAGAAGGTTTGAAATGCCAACAGTTATAAAGAAAAGGAAGACGTTACAAAAGGATGAAAGAAGACTTTCAGGACCTAAGAAAATAGAAGAAGTAAAGTTTATACCTGTCTAAGGACAGATCCACAAAAGAATCACCATTGGTAACAATATAGCACCATTCATAGATGTACATTTCAATTTAATTAGATATAGTTGAGAAATGACACCTTGCCCAGTGAATCAAACCCAGAACCTTAAACTTAGCACACCAATAATCTACTGTTCGGCTTTCTAGAATTTGACCCAAGTTTTATTCCCATGTTGCAGCTTACCTTACTATGAAACTTTTTTTTTAATTTATTCATATTTTTACTTCTTACTTTTGCATTTCAATATTGATTTGTGATAAATTGTTTAGGTTTTAAAGTTATTTTCTGAATCACGTTGTATAATGCAGATGATATAGTGTGTTGACAAATGTGCAAACTTCTTAACAGAGATTTTGAAGCAAGGATACCTGGTTGCATTACATCATCTTATACTAGCTAGGCAATTTATTTTAACATTTAGGCCACAGACACATATGACCCTGGTAGCAGAGCTAAAACTGGAAAGCAGAGTAAAGCTTACAACTCAAACATACAAAGAGCAATGGTGATGGCTTCACAGAGAGCGCAACTGATAGCGGTGCAGAGAGGAGATAGATGAGCGTAGCCGGGGCTGGTTACTAAGCAGACAATTCACTTTGTGTTTTGAGAATGGTCGAGGTGGATGGTATTATAATTTCTGCAATTTATATTTAATGTAGTAAAGTGCTTTTTCTGAAATGTGCAATTAAACACTGATTTAAGTTAACAGCAGAATTCCTCTTTGGCAGAATAATAAAGATAATATAACAAAAGTATTTATTGACATCCTTGTATATTCAAAAATTGTAGTTGCGTATTTTCAAAGTTTTCCATATAAATGATGTAATTCTAAAAAACTTCTCGTTCATTTATTTCATGGATCCAGTCTTCTCTATGCAATGAATTAATAATACAAAATATTAAAGTTGTATTTTCAGCTATTATCTAACCCCTGCTTGAAATTCCGTGGCTGTTTAGAGATTAAGCAGATTTGTATGCGCTCTGATATTCTGTGTGTGTGTCCATAGTAAGTATTCCTGACTGCTCTGCTCTCCGCTTTCAGATATGCTACAGTGTAGTGTGTCTCTGCGGCCTTAAGGGATGTCCATATTTATTTGATTTAAGTCAGAAGACCTAAATAACCTAAATAAAAAATAATCCTAAATTAAGTACTCAGTTGGACATGACAGTCTCTAGTTAGGCCTTTGGGCTAGACGCGTGTTTGTTTTGGGTTGTTGGGTTGGGTTTAATACTCAATAATTATGGTGAGACTTAAGAAACAAGTTTTAATTTGTAAAATAATTATACAGCATTACTTTATTTACTACCACATATTCCTAAAGTACCAATGTATAAGAATCTAGTGGGAATAATAGGCTATAAAAATTGAATAAATTTTGGGGCATAGCTTATAGTTTAATGACAACCAACAAATATCACCATTATCAAAAGTTTATTGGAATAACAAATATCACCATTGTCAAAAGTTTATTGGAATCACATTAAGAGGGTTTCTAGAGCTCTGAGGTGTAACTTTTCAACTATATTTAATATACTGTATTATCAGGTTGAACACAATAATGATCAAGTTCATGTTAGTGATTAAAACATTCTAAAAAAACTCAGTATTTATTATTTAAAGCCCAATTAATTCACTAAAGAGGTAAATAAACATATAGTGGTGACGTTACACAGGATAAATGTTCCTATAAATAAGCTGGTGTAGAAGTGAATATAATGGAAATTTGTGAAAGACTTACATGATATATTGTCAAGCATGCTGGAGCAAAAGTACTTTGGTATCAAAATAGTGAATGTTCTACAGAACGATACGATTAGTATTTAGTAGCAAACAAATTAAATTTTAAGGGCTTCAATAAATTGTGGAAACTTCTTTAAAATTTCCTCATACTCCTATTAATATGGAAACGTTTTATATCAGATATAAGTGAAAAGAGGAGAACATTGAAGCAGTTGGAAAAGAACCTAATTTGATTTCAACTAACAAGATTTGTGTTTTGAAATCTGGAAAGCATCCCAAATAGAAATATGCCAAATCCTGATTGGAGACCAACATTTTTAATTTCACATACAAACCATCTCACATTACAAATGTTCTATAGTTGCAAAGGAAGCAGAAAGGAGGGGGATTGAGGTGGGGGAGAAATTTAACCGAGCCTAAACACAGAAGACTTTTTTAAGGCCAGCTGCACAGTGTATTTATTTTAGAATAGTTTGTAATCTATTCAGGAGACTTTTTTTAGATAAAGGATAGCTCTAAAAGCTATTCAGAGGAAGGTTAAGGTACATTCCCAATCTCCCCTTAACCGATTCTGCATATATGCACAGATTTCCAGGTATGGTTTATTAAATAAAATACAAAACAACACAGTTCAGTATTAATAAATATATAATGTACAGTGTGAAATGACTTGACAGAATGCCTCTTGTCGGGGTCACAAAACATTATAATAAAGTAATGTAGGTTCAGTGTTACCAACTGTCACATAACAATTATCTTACATCTCCTCTTTATAGACAGGTAAAAATAAAAACAAATTAACATGGCCTTTAATACATTCACAACTAGTTTGCATTCAATAAGCTTTACAATTGATACCAAATACAAAACAGATTGTTATGAAAAGATTAAACAGTACAACAG
>CABFVX010008740.1:0-22278 GCA_902151425.1 Timema shepardi | reverse complement strand
CTTTTTACTCATATCATTGTATGTTTTATCTAATGTTTTGACTTTAATTAAAAATAATGCTATGACGCATTAACAATCACTTCTTAAATTCAAATGTTTGCATTCTATATATCTGTATTATCAAGCATTATCTAAGTCTGTATTATTTTAACATATAAAATTATTAAGGTGATGTCTTAGCAAAAAAGGTTGAATTTAAAGGAAGTGTACATACATTTGTGTGTGAAAACATTTAGGAAAAAACTCAGTACCAGGATTCAAACCCAATCTTCCCGTCATTAGCACTCCAGTCTATAACCAGAGGGATGACTTAGGCCTTCCACTCATGGAGCCACTGAACTGTAATTAGACTCATTAGTGCTTGAAGTCACAAAATGGTCAGCAACTGGTTGTTACTTATGTTTTGCAAATGGTAATACACAAAAGTGATGGAATTTTAATCGGTTTTGTACCATCTAGCCGCAAGATCCTTTTTCAGGCTTCTAGAATATTTAATGTATATTAATATAATGTCTAATAATTCGAATGCCAATGAGAATTTGGTTCTCTATTATTATTATGGATATAAGAGATGTAATCAAATAAGAATTCAGATTCATCCACACAATAAAAATAATATAAACTGCTATAAATAATAATAATAACTTATTCTTCGCAGAAAAGAGACTGCAACAAACTGATGTAAAATTTATAGCATTGTACAGAATGTTGAGAGAAAGCTACCTTGAATAGTACATTAAATGTTCAATAAGTGTTCATTCATGATGAGTGAGTTTGTAACAAAGCTATCCCGGCAACTAGCATGTTGAGTTTCCAGTGACTAATTATGAATGTGTTATAAACCAATTAGCAAACAGTGAGCATGAGCAGATTACTATTAAAACATATTAACAGTGATACTCAAACTACTGGCTGGTTGGTAATATAGGTTTTACTTGTGTCACTATTATATCTTATTTGAGTAGCTCTGCGGGCGAAAGGCATTAGAGGAAAAATAACTCTGGGATATGCTCAAATGATATCAGCAACATAAATAAACTTATCTATGAGAATAGAGAAAAGATACAGAAACAACACTGAAATAACATTCTTTTCAAAGAAGATTGCAAAATCAAAGTATGGAATAAATTACAAAGTTGCATGTTGGGTACTATTTTGAGTTCCATTCTTCTGTGTATGAGTCAAACAAACCAAGGTACATCCAACTATGCCATCACAAGATTTAAAGAACTTCCTTTTTACAAACCCATTTTGAAAACAATATATAACTGCTTTAACCTAACACATCTATTATTTAATGTTATTTACAAGAATGTAGTTACATTTGAAAGTTTTTTGATACTTTTAACACATAGGTTCCAATCTTTTGGGTCAAAGTTAGAGAAGCCAAGTCAAAACCCCTAGCACTGAGCTTCTTTTTCCAGATTATGTTAGCTTACCTCGATCGTTATTTTGTCATCTATTTGGTTTCTTGGTAGCGCCGTGGCACATCTTGGCTTAGGCTTCACTGCAGCCAAAGACCGAAGGTAACTACTGGAAAGTTAAACATACTATAGTAAGAGTTAGTCTTAACACAATATTTTAGGGAGCAACTTTAGTTGTTTTTTTCCATTAGAGTGGTGATAAAATATATTTTGCAAAATATTCTATGCATTCAGGACGGACTGTAATGCCGAGGTATTGATCATAAGAGACATAAAATATTGCCATGGAAAGAATAACTTGTCTTAAATGCGCTTGTGAATTGTTCTTATCCCTCGGTATAAAACTCATTGGAATCATCAAAAATACATTTCAAGGTAAGTAGAGCAGAGCCTATTAATGATCGGTCAAATAGGGACAGAGGGAAGGAGAACATACCTCAGGTAGTTTTAAAACTCTCCTTTTAGGTGATAATCAGGAATCCAGCCTCCACCCCCTTGTCACTCTGCAATACTTTTTTTTAATTCTTATGAAAAACCCAAAATTGTGTAGTTGGGACTTGGCAGCAATTATTTGCTATTGACAACTTTGACTAATCAATATCTGATTTAATAGAGGACAAATATATAAAATGTAGATTTTCTCAAATTACCTCTTCAAAAGCTTTCTTTTCATTTACTTTTCATTTTCTGTTCAATAAACTTGTGATACATATAATGTTTCTTGTTGTCAATGGTTTCAGCTAAAACTTTTTTTTAATTTACAAGTAACTCTAAAATTCCCTCCCACAAGATTATCTTTCTGAAATTTTCTCTTGAGAAGGGGTGTCTAACCACCGGCCGATTGGACTCCAATCCCTCCCACCATTTGGAAAACCCATATGGGCGCCCTTCTAATATGTATATCCTGGGAATACTTCATGGCACACCACTACCAAAGTGTGATGAATGCATACAAGAAAAATAGGGCAATTAACAAAAATTTGAGCTTATTGAATCTGTGTTACTGGCTTATTCCAAATTTGAGAATATTACTGTGCCCTTACATTTCGGATTTCCTTTATTTATTTAATTATTTTATATGTAGGAAAATACAACATCTTCATGTCTGAGGAAAACCAATGTTATTTCAAATGTTTGTATAAAAATGTGTTATAAAATTGTGAATTTAAAAAATTAAACATTAGAAATAGTTAAGAGAAACTATAATGCGATATATGAAATATTAAATAGATGATCATTTAAATTAACAAGCTTATAAATACCTATATATAAGCTTGTTAATTTAAATGATTTTTAATATATCGTGCATCACATTAAAGTTTCTCTTAACTATTTCCATTTCTAATGTTTAATTTTCTAAATTCAAAATTTTATAAAATTTGTCTTCTTCTTCTCATTATTATTATTATTATTGTTGTTGTTATGGTTATTGTTATTGTTATTATTATTATTATTAGCATCGCGTCTTACTACCTGTTCGGGTTATACACACTTACGCTAATGTGTAACGGAAGGGTGAGTGTGAGACGAAATGGAGAACCTACAGTCTAACATGGAATCCGAACAACAGTGAAAGCCTGGCATTCCACACATTCACAAGTTGTGATTAATTCACATCCTGTCAAAGGCAATAAGATAAATCTTTGTCGAGGCTGAGGATTGAGCCCTGGACCGCAGCACAGAGGTCCGACATTTTACCCCTAAGCCGCCAGGTCACCCTTCCCATAAATAACAGATTGGGGACGATAGTTTAGAGATTACTATGAACAAAATATAATTTGACAGGGTTAATGAGTTTAAATAGTTAAGAACAATTTTAATTGGCAATAATGTTATTAGATTGGAAATTAGGAAATGAATACAGTAGGAAATGCGTGCTATTACTCG
The DNA here is from genome assembly GCA_902151425.1 of Timema shepardi. Lineage (NCBI taxonomy): Eukaryota > Metazoa > Arthropoda > Insecta > Phasmatodea > Timematidae > Timema > Timema shepardi. The sequence continues at coordinate 18,967 of CABFVX010008740.1, read as the reverse complement.
GTAAGTAAGTTGTTTACATCTCGCCTGCTGTCCAGGAATATAAAATTCAAAATATACCATACCAAACTATAATTTTTTTTTTTTACCATGTGTTCTTTATGGGTGTGAAACGTAGTCTCATACCTTACATAAAGAAAACAAATTCAGGGTATTCAAAAACAAGGCACTTAGGAAGATATTTGGTCCAAATTGGGATGAGGTTACTGGGGAGTGGAGAAGGTAACATAATGATAAGTTACATACCCTCTACTCATCACAATATATTGTTAGGATAATTAAACATCATAGATTATGGTGGGCAGGACATATAGCACGAATGGGAAATTCTAAAACCTAATTCAGGGTATTGACAGACCAATGGGAAGAGACCAATGAGAAGACTTAGCACAGATGGGCGGATACATCTTGAATGGACCTGAAATAAATAGGGTTTAATGAAGTGGAGTGGATAGGACAAGTTCAAGATAAAGAAAGATGGCATATTTTTGTGGGTGTGGCAAAGAGCTTTCGAGTTCCTAGTGCCATAGAGTGAGTAAGTAGGTAGATACACATGAAAAAACATAAAAGCAACCTGAAATTTAAGGCTACAGTAATATTCTCAAATTGTGTGATTTCACATGGAATAAGATTAAATTTTGATAAGTTTCTCCGTAAGTATATACAAAGGCAACCTTTGTGGTCTAGTGGTCAGAGTTCCTGGTTACAGATCCAGAGGTCCCGAGTTTGATTCCTGGAACTTTCAGATCTTTTTGTGAAGCAGCGGGTCTGGAATGGGTTCAACTCAGCCTTGTATGACGATTGAAGAACTACATGAATAAAGATGTAGATGCTCTAGTCCATAAAACTGAGATTAACGGCCGACCTAACTGCAAATGTTGGCAATATCTGCGCCAACATGTAGCAGCTGCTCGGTCGTTGTAGTTCACTGGCTGACGCCAGAATAGATGTATACAAATTAAAGCTAAAATATTTTTTCTGAATTTTCTTAGCACAAATGATTTCCTAATGTCATTTTGGAAAAAAAATATGTTTCTTGAAGTTATGCACTTATTTTGGTAGTAATTACTTAAAATATTCATAATGTGATTATTTATTAAACAATTTTGTTCTTTTTTGTGTCAAATTAAAACCTATATTTAGTACTTTAAAATGCAATTAAAACCCTTTAGGTAGAAGGATATATTATATTTGATATATTCATTTTTATTAGCTATTTGTCTGTGTGGATGGCAACATAGTCATATTTGAATGAGTTATTATTAGTTGCTGAGGTTTTTGGCTCATATCCATGTATGAATTACTTTCTTTTACAAACACTAGTGGTGAAATTGTTGGTTGTTTTATTTTCTGTTTGTAACTTTCAGTGTGCACACAGTCGTTTTGTTGTCAGTCTTACAATCTACTATTAAATATACAACATTAATACCGAAAAATTAGAATCGTTAATTCCATTAACCTCTCTAATAATAACTAACAGGTTGTGGGCCCAGATAGTGTGGATTAAAAAAATACAAATAGTTTAGGTAAATTTTTTGTTGCAAAATGGCATGGTGATTGTTGGTCGGCAGATAGCGTGGTAGTGTCTTTATATTTGAAAATATTCTAAGAAGTATAGATAAAATGTATTTAACACTGATGCAAAGCTATAAGGAATTGCATATTGGAGTATGTGGCTATTCCAAATAAAAGTTATATCACTAGCTATGGGGTCATACAGTGTGGCCGACAAGGGTGAACGAAAACCAGCAGCAACAGCTATAAATTAGGCCAACTAGATACAAAGTATGGAGAAGTCATAGTGACACATTTGAACAAAAAGGTACAATGCACAAAATTAACATATAAGCTGCAGAAATATGGACAAAACTGATGTGGAAAACAGTTTGAACCTAAAACAGAAATTCTTCTCATTGAAGTGTGAAGAAGAAAGTATTTTAACTTTTTGCAACCCTTGAATAAATCGGAGAAAAAACAGCTCAACAGGAGAAAATATTTCTGGCCAAATGGTAATCACAAAGATATTAATATCATTACCAAATAAATTCAAACAATTTGTTGCGGTCTGTGAATCATTAATGACTGAGAAACAAAGCAATGATAAATTGAAAGCAAGCTCACTCATTGAGGAGCAGCAAAATTAGATCTACAGAAAACTGCAGGAACTTTGGCGGCACTGGCGAGTAAGAGTTAACTGGAACCTGAGTCAGGGAATTCATAAACATGGTTTGGATAAACAATTTAAGGACCCCTTTTTAGTTAAATACATCTGTATAAATACATGAATAACATATTTAATCTTAAAATCCAAGAATACCACAGTAAAAAAAATTAGTACAAATCTAATGTTGAAAAAATATACCCTAGAGCTAAATTATTATCATCATCATCATCATCATCATTATTATTTTGATGTATATTTAAGTATTTAAGTCTGAAGTGGCTGTGGCAAGTGGGATGCATCGGAAAGCACTTCAGTCAGTCTGCCTACACTGTTGTTCCTTTTACCCTGGCTGGCAACTGAAAGTAGCCAAGAGGAGAAAAACTCCTTATCTCCCATCTTCAAATATGTCCACCTGAATCTATTAAAAGCATTTAGTTTTCTTCAAGAAAATTTAGAGACTCAAATAGGCCATCAGTCTTTGACACTATTGCAATGATATGTCATTAAATAATTCAGTTTAATACAACTACCTTAATAAAATTATAAATGACAGCTTAAAGTTAATGATATTATATTTCCAAAACTAAGCATGACTTAATTGTAAACTACCCTTATGGAAAAGATGAAAATACAAAAACATAATCTTATGCATCTGAAAAGCTATTACCAATTTGCAATAGTAATTATTTTTATGAATCATTAATATTATAAAATAATGTTCACAGTTGAGCTTTATGGTTTTGTAGCAGGGGGTCTACAACTATTATTGTCATTATATCTCCCTTTAAGTATGAAATACAGCTTATTTCAGATTTTTATTGATTTTTTAAATTATTTTCTTTCAAATTGTTTAGTAAAATGTATAATAAATTTAATGAATAAAAATTGTTTTTTTAAACTAAAAACAATGTGTTGTAGCCGCTGTGATATGATTTGCACACACCAAGTTCCCTAAAACGTCTGCAGGAGCCATTAGTTTGCCCGTGGAAGGATTTATTCCCAATGATGAAAATAGTTCAAGCAAGGGATGCAAGGAAGTTTAATCAAGGGCAAGTTACATTTGTTTTGGCATGGAGGGTTGATCGATACCCTATCACAAAGGTAGTTAAATACTCTGTCAAAAAAAAGTTTGTTAGACTAAGAAACAAAAACCTGCTGTGTTTAGTTGTTAAGTAGATTCCGGCTGCAAATGAGTGCATGCCTAGTAAGGGAAAGCCCATCACCAAGTTTTGTGTCTTGTAATTACATGGCCTTTTGTGGATAACAATAAAATCTAACATATAAAGAAAAATGGTTTTATTGGATAGATGGAGCTCATGTTGCCTAAAGTAGTAATTCTTGCAAAGTAGTACTAATGGTAGTACAACAAAAGTACATCGCATATTATCTTTGGAAAATCGAAAATTAATAAAATAAATTATCAATATTAGCGAACGGCAAAAAAGTTATTAGGATCATAAACCTCATATTGCATAACTTAGGATACAGACATGGTCAGTAGCTACAAGTAGCTTAAGCACCAACAAATAAGTTGTTAATGTATTCTAGCAAACCATAAATATTTTTTAATTTATAAACTACATAAAACACACTCTTCATTTTTTCCCCAAGAAAGTTTATTCTACTCTTGTATCGTATCTAAAATATGTAAAGTGTGATATTTGTGGTTAAGAAGCCATAATTAACTTAACATTTGAGAAATATACAGTAAAAATAAAAATATCTTATAATATTATAGATCATATTTGTCTCTCTCTCTAAACTCTAAAGTGTTTGAATTGTGTTTTAAAGTACTAAACATAAGTTTCCATTTGACACAAAAATGAGCACAAATGGTTAGTATATGATCCAGTTAATAATATTTTAAGTGACTAACTACTATTCAAATTGGCACACCCCTTTTGGCAAGAAATTTTTTTTTTTTCAAATAACACCCATGCAAAAAAAATCTTGAAAAAAAATTTAACCCTAGTTTGTATATACCTAGAGAGGACAACAATATAAAGGAAATCTGAGCTTTAAGGGCAAATGGCCTTAGGTTATTTAATGTGAAATGAGCACCTAAATAATAAAAAAAGAATCGCATATAAATTATTTCTGAAAATACCTTGGAGAAATTTCTAGCTTCTTTGATGGTGACATCTGTTTAGAGGTTCTTCTTGCCAAGTTAATGTCAAATGGTTTGATGACATTGCTATTGTCACTATTAAGTTCTTGCATGATATCTCCTAGGATATCATCTTCATTCAGTTTAACTGTCTCCTAAGCAATCAAACATAATTTAGTAACAATTCTACCAAGTTTTGGGTCATTCCATGACATGTGGGACATGAAATACAAAAAAAACTAAAAAATTGAAATTGTGTTTTTTTAGATGGCTAGATAGTTAAAGTTTATCGAGGCATATTCAAACAAATTACTGTTGATATCCTTTCAATGATGACTTTGAAGTTACTGCTGTACAAGCAACACTTGCAGCCTTGATCAACTAGGGTCACTAAGTGATATTTTAACTTGAATTAGACTCTCTATCTAGTTAAAAAAAATTATTTACTTTTTGTTTTTTCCAGCACTCCCATTAATGCTTACTATCAAATAGTGTTTTACAAATTTAGATATTATATAAACATTTAAAAGAGGATAGAAGTACAAGCCCTACAAACCAGAAAATTGTAGGTTTCAAAAGTTCACAACTAAAATACAACAAAACACATAATGATGTATTTTTCGGGGTACACCAGTCCCCTATTTAGCAGAAGAGAGTAAAACCCAGACTGGACTATGGCAGCATAGCTATAGGTTGAAATTTTACTTTTGGTAGATTTTTTTTATTTGCAAAATTTATTTTTACTTACTTTAGTTAAATATAACATGAGTCATGAATAAAAATATAAATAAAACAATAAATTTATTAACTTGAGCAAGTTTTTCTTAGTTTTATGAGTTCAAAATAGTCACTGTATGGTATCTAAAAGTAGCACTGTTCTAACTTACATAAGAGAACCAAGTCAAAGTTTTGAAAAAATTATGACTTAAAATTAATGTCTCTTTCATTGTAATTTGAGTCATAAAACTATAATAATATACCCCTCTGTCCATTTATTTTTATAACTTTTGTTCTGATGTATGATTAGATTAATAAATAAATTAGTTACAACATTTCTTAGATAATTGTTTTTCTAGGATCATTTGATTATGCTGTGTGTTAAAATTGGAACATATGATTCTCACTGTAGTTAACGTGAATCACATGTAATGGCCCTTTACCTTTTTCCCTTTTAAGAATATTTCCAGCAAAACCTCTTAAAATGCTTCATCCTCATTAGGAGAGATCAAGCATAGTTTGTAACAATATCAACTCATGACCATAACTTAATTTATTTCGATAATGTTGATGATTATGATAGTAACAATTGAAATTTAATTCAGAATATAACAGTTCAATATCTATTTAAAGGAAACTACAGGCTGAAGCATAGAGTGTTGACACAATTTGAAGCTACCTGCATTTCACATGGCATGAAGCATGCTATCGATGCTTTTATTAAGGACGCCAGTTTGAAGCCAGCTGTCAGATGATTATGTTTTTAACAATAAAGTGGTGGACAATGCAACCAAGTGTAGCAGCAATGAAGTCGTTTATAAAAGCAAATTCAGTTACGGTCACTCATTGAATCTTTAACGTCAGTTTCAATAGTAGAACGCTTATTTACTGAATGCAATATTGGTATGCATGACAGAATGGAGGCTGATTGCTTCTGTTTAAGATACTTATTGTGATCCCCATTTCAGTGCTGTGCGACACCAACAATTAACTGTCAACAAGTGATTGTAGTGATAAATTGAAGTGCACAGAGATCAATAATACATCATTCTGCAGCATTTAACATCTCTCAGTGTACTGATTGTTGGGTGACTGTTGTAGGAAGCAAAGTTCTGCCCCTACAAGATATATGTTTTTACTATTAAATTCCCTTACATTCCTAGATTTACCAGACACTTAAAAAAAATTCCCGTCTTAACCTTTCTAATTTTTTGTTGTTGAGAATAGCGGCAATTTTTTATCTTATTGAATTGATTATATACTTTCGTAAGCAATCCTAATGGCTAATAAAATTATAAAATATTATAAGTTATTTTTCCAATAGTTAATGTTTTAGGTAATATTTGTGTTCCTTTGTATATGTGGTTTAAAACAAGCACTTGCCAACCAACCCATTTTAGAATAACATTTATAGACAATAATTCTATAATAAAGGAGATTGATAAAACTAAATAAAAAAGAAAAATAAACTACTAAGAGTAAGTTTGTTAAAGAAAGCCCATAGGGAAAATGTGGGAAGAGTCAAATGCACAAAGGTGACATCTTCTTCCTTTCTTCTGTCTTCTATAGTAGAAGTAGTTAGTGTTTGAAGTGTGTGACTTCTTCTTCTATATAAGATAGAATAAAGGAAGAGGATGTCACCTTTGTGCATTGGATTCTTCCCACATTTATTACTCTTTACCTAGGTGGGCTTTCTTCATCAAATTTACTCTTAGTAGTTTATTTTTCCTTTTTCTTTAGTTTTATCAATTTCCTTTACTATAAAATTATTTAGCCATTGGGTCACCTCATTTTTAAACATTTATAGGCAATAAATTTTGTTAACATCGAGAAACCAAATCTCTCACTTTTGTTTAAATATTTAGGTGAAGAATTAGTCAAGTAGGCATATTATAATTCCCTGAATATTCCAGGTTTTCCCTGTTTTCAGCCCCACCATGATTGTGTAGCAGTTTTTGAAATTAAAGGAAGACAATCCAAACACTATGGAGCAGTTTATCAAGTTTTAGACAAAGCTCATTTTCACCTCCTCAGTTTTGTGAACCAGAAGAATTGTAGTGACTGGGCACTTGAGAGCTCTAAAGAGGGAAAACCCCAACTTCGGTTTATTCAGAAAAAGTCGGCGTGTTGTGATGTTGTGCCTTTTGGGGTCTTTTTTGAAGATGACTAGTTTAAGTCAGTAGCTATAACAATTGACCTCTATCGCCACATGCTGGAAAACTTTCTGACCCATGTAGGCTTACTTCAATATAGGTGTATGATCACCAGCATCCTGAGGTTCCATCAAAAATGGGCAACAACACACATATATCCTTAATATTTATAGAGGTGTTTGTGACATGTTTCCTGGGCATTTGGTTTCACAGATTGGAAATTTTGTCTGGCTGCCTGGCCACAACACAATTAATAGCTGAAAACCGGGCCTACATAATAATTTTACCAAAATGTAGATTTTAGCCAAAATTTTAGACCGGAGATATTTCCAAAGAATTAGGTAATATTCCCACATAAATCCCTTCAAACAAGAATATTTCTATTGGGAATATATCNAAAATTAAACTCACCTCCTTCTTCTTAGTAGGCATGTTAAGGAGCATATTTCTGATATTATTTAATTTGCTTTCAGGTGCGGCATTTTTATCCACTATCTTATTTGATAACCTTCCTCTTTTTTGAGTCTTCGAGTCCTTGCTCTTGACACGAGAACAAGAAAAGATTGAATCGTCATCCAAATCATCATCAAATATTTCACGGCCATCTTCCACATAGCCACAACCATCTAAGGTGAAATAATAAGAGACATATTAAAGTTTAACTATCATAGAAAATTAGACAAAGGAAAAACTAGATATTTGTATTTTAGTTTAGCTAATTTAGATGGGAAAAAAATATTGGATAGGTTTTTTTTATATTGGTGTGAATCTAAACATTTAGTGTGAATTTTCTTTGCAAAATTAAATTGAATTTAGATTAAACTTTACTTCCATTTATAGCCTAGTTAAATTATGTGATATAAAATACATTCCAAATGAAAATAAGATTTTTGTAGAGGTTTCATTTTAAGGATATGGTAAATGTTCCCACAATATAACCTAGATTCTGCTAATTTATTTGTCAATCAGACCTCTGATGTCAGGCTTTAACTTATATAAGCTTCCTTAACTCTTTACTGGGGTATGATTTTTATCAGATCATTTTGGATATTATTTTCCACATCATGTCTGTTTTCTGTGACTATTTATGTGAATAATTATTATGCATTTTTTATAAATAGTAAATTTGTGATAGAAAGAATCAATTGACACAATTATTACTAAGTATTTATACACTGTAAGTAACTTAAAATATGTGAAATTTGGGTGTGTACAAATACCCCTTCGCACAACCTCTACCCCCTACCCTAAAAAATCTATAAAAGCCTATTATAAAAATCAGTTAGGGAAAAGAAGACGGGTGGCAGAAATGTTATAAAGAAAGATTTTTTGAATGAAATTCATTGAAAGACCAGAGGTTCATTTTTAAGTAAATCCCAATTTAATTTAATAGGCCTATGTTATATCTGTGTGTGCACGCACGCGCATGTGTGTGGCATTTTAAAACAAGTTTTAATGAGGGGTTTTAGTGATGAAGACAACTTTAAGAGAATGCACCCACTTTAGCAATGAGTCAGGATGAGCAAATTACATGTACAAAGTCAACCTAGGTGTATCTGACAATGGATTTGAACCTACGGTGCATCCATGTTTTTTCTTCTTTCAGGGTTGAAACTGGCCCCCACCCCCGCCCTACTACCCACCTCCTTACAAGCACTTTGCAGAACGATGTTTTTACTTTGTGTATTGTGGAATTGTATGTATCTTGCGTGGGGGAAGCATGGCTACCCCTGTACCCTACCTGTCTAGTTCTTCCCTTCTTCCTTCCTCCCTTTGACTGGCAAGTATCAGTGACACGGCAACGCGATAAATGTGTTTGGCTCTGGAAGAAACCGGCCAGCTCCCAAGCAAAGCAATATTTTGTCTTTTATGAGCACAAAGAAAGCTAAAATTGAGCTTCATGGTGAGCATTCCACAGACAACTTGTTCAAATTGTCAAATGATGCCAGGATTTGTGTATCAGTTGCAACTACTAGCAATAATACTACCAGTATCGAAGATCAGTTACCAAGCACAAGCCTAATTATACCTGAGTTTGAAGAGGGTTCTCCAATTCATTATTTGTGTTGCAGCAGGCCAACTATTGCCAACAAGTTGGACTTGGGTCTTCACATTGAAACAGGAAAGCAAGTTGGTAATAAGCTTTCATGTTTAGGAGAACTGATTTATTACAGCCTAATAAATATTATTAAACATTTTACAGTAATTTAAAAAAAGGAAATTTTACAAGTTGCCGTGAAATGTAATTAGTGGTTTCTTTGTGTAGCCCCTCCCTGCCCCCAGCCACCAATATGTTTTGAATGTGTTCTTGTTCTAATATGTTCTTTCCTTGGTAATCTGTTTGTCACAAAGAAAGGCTTTGTTGGATTATCCCCCCAAAATCCAACAATAGGTAAAGGTTTAAGTAGGTCATGATTTTAGGCCGAACATTCAAATGTATGGGAAAAGGAGGGGGTGGGGGGTTATATTTATTTTGCTAACATAATTTTCCATTTTAAGAGTGGGCTTACCCTAGTGTGACCTTGAACGTCTCAACATATACCAGTGCATGACTGAATGAGGCTAATAATGTCCAAAGAATTGTATGTATGAATAGGGCGTTAATAAATGTAATATTTAGCCATTTGGCTTTTATTAATTATTTCCAATATACAAATTCAAAAATTATAACACAGGCATTTAATCATTATAAAATGTATTTATTGTGTGATGTTCTATAGGGTGCATATTTTTCTCCACGTAGCACATGCAATAAAAAAGGAATGATCGGAAAATGCCTTAACACTTTATTTGAACTTTAGCTTCCCATCATCAGGTACCAGGAAGTTAAAGTTCCAACCCAAGTGGCTGGGAAATTGGAAATGGCTGGTTTATTCACCAAGTCGGAATGGAGCATTTTGCAGATAATATTCTCTATTTACAACAGAAGTTGGCTATCAATCCATACCAGGAGGTAAACTTGTAAGATTACCGTATAAAAACTGGAAAAATGCAATAGGAGATTTTAGGAAACATGAACAGTTTTATTTGTGGCATGTAAGGAAAGAGCTGCCAATTTCCTTGCTACCTAGATTGGTACAAAACCTAAAATCAATGTGAGTATGGACAGAGATCTTCAAACATAAATTTTAAACAACAGGAAGAAACTCAAATCAATAATTAAGTGCATAATTTGGTGTGCAAGAGAGGGGATAACTTTGTGTGGTCATAGGGCCTCTGGATGAACTTCCTAGGAAAGGAGAAAACCACTTCAGATTTCTGTTAAGGTTCAGAGCTGATGCTGGCGATTAGGAGTTAAGAGACCATCTGCCAACAGCTCCTTCTAATGCAACATATATTAGCTTGTAGATCCAGAATGAAGTGATTTTCTCTCTCAATTCTTTGCTATTGCATAAGATAATTGACCGTGTAGGTTACACTAAATACTTTTCTGGTTTGGTTGATGAAACCACAGACAAAAGTGACATTCAGCAAATGTATCTCTGTGTAAGATTTGTGGAAGAAAATATTGTAAAGGAGGAGTTCTTGCAATTTTTGCAAGTTATCGATGCAACAGGAGAAGGTCTTGCAAAAGTAATTTTGAAAGGCTTGGCTAATATGGGTTTAAACTCGCAAAATACTGTAGGACAAGGCTATGATGAAGCTAGCGCCATGAGTGGAGGAACACAAGCAATAATTTATGAGCGAGATCCAAAAGCTCAATACGTTCATTGTAGTGACCATTGCCTGAATCTTGTAATTACGGCAGGCTGTGACATTCCCCCTATCAGGAATTGCATGGGTACAATAGAAAAAAGTATTGCTTCTTTAACAACCCAAAAAGACAGACAGCACTGTCTAATGAAAGTGAGAAACTTGAGTCGACCCCAAGAGTAGATAAGCTGAAACAGTTGTGAATCCCACGTTGTATTGAAAGGCATGATTCCATACATGCATTTGTAGAGTTGCTTGAACCTAATGTCGATGCATTAGATCACATAGCTACATGGATTGTTGAAAAGACTGCTACAGATGATCGGCTTCTTTCCTATGCCATTTACAAATGTGAATTCCTAGCGAGTGTCTTTGTTATTGATGCTGTGTTTAAGTTGACACTTCCTCTCAGCAAATATCTACAAACTGTAAACATAGACCTCAGCCTAGCATTTCAGTCTGAAATGAATGTGAAAATCTCACTTGAGAAAATGAGAGAGGAAGTTGAAGAAAATTATTCTACCATGTATCAAACTGTTGAAGATATCTGCAATGTACTAAGTGTTCCTGTTGCAAAACCTTGAACAGTCAGTCGCCAGAATAACAGAACAAATATTCCCACGCATAGCCTAGAAGATTACTTTAGAATAGCAATTTTCATACCCTTCTTGTATGAATTTATAGCTTCTCTTAATGATAAGTTTGTTACTCACAAAGACACATTGCAACCATTTCAATCACTTGTTTATCAGAGTGAACCAAATGATGTGGTGATGTCTGAGATAGTAAAATATGTTCAGAAATTGGTTCAATTTTACGATCTTTCTGAGTCCAACAATATCGAAGGTGAACTTACACTGTGGCACCAGTTCATGAAGTCATCTTATAAAAAGCCCCGAAATGCAATTGAAGCACTTTCTATGTGTAATGTTATTTCCTGTCATACATGAGCTTCTCATAATAATGGCTACACTTTCTGTAATTATGTGCACAAATGAATGCTCTTTCTCATCCCTTAAAAAAGTTGTTGAACTCATACTTGATGAACTCTACAAGTTAAGATAGACTTAATGGGCTCGCTCTCACATAAACTAAATCCAGAGGTGTAAGTTACGGAGTATGAAGTTCTCAACGAACTTTCTATAAGCCAAGGAAAATTAACATAAGACTAAAGTGAATTATTTCAGAAGTAATTTTGTGAGATAAGAGTGAGTGCAAGTTGCTTATTTTAATTTTCAGATTTTAGTTCAAAAATAATTTTACAAATCAAATTTCTAATATACGGTTTATTGAAACTTACATGTTTGTATATTCTAACAGTGTGCACCAATAAAAATTTCCTTATAAGCAGCTTGTTCATAAAAACTTAATAGTCATAATAAGTACAGAAAAGTTACGGTTTTTAGAAATTTTAAATTATTTTGGATATTATTGTATTTATATTGATGCATTTGCATTTTGCAGAATTAAATTTTCCTGCGGGGAAAAAACCAATTGACCTCGCTTAGGCCGGGTATTGAAACTTACTGCCCTCCCCAAACAAAAAAGAATCCTGACTGTGCCAGTGAGGTCATCCATGGTCAGAAGGGTGGTAGGCGACAGCAAGGAAAAGTTACCATTATATATCCATTTGCCAAACCATGTATGATCTGAAAAACCATATGTTGAGTAGTTATTACTTTTGACAGTCAATATTTCACGATGAACAAACAATAACCGTTTGGATGTTTCTTTTTTGTGTAAGCATCATCTGTGGTTCCCTTTTAAAAAAATGCTTTTCAAATGAGAGCTTCTAAAATGTGGCACGCTCTTCTGAAATCAAGATGGCAAACCAGGCGAAACAAAGGTGTTTGATGATGTCATACAAACTGTCATGTCGTTTTGTTCTTGCATTGTTTATAAAATAATAATATTTCCTTTTGAAACTAATAATTTGTATGGCTCTCTCTTTTTCTAAGTTATAATTTTTTATATTTATTTTGGTTACCAGTTATAACAATATACAAGTGTAAATATAATACTTTTTAATTTATTATTTCATGGTACTATAATAATTCTTGATGACACAAGTGCAAAACAAAAAAACATAATGGTTTTATCAATATATCTTCTTCTTTCAATGAGTTATGAAAACACCAATTATAAATTAAGCCTTAGGGAAGTATTATTAGACTACTTTTAATAATTCTTTTTATTGATAATATAGTATTGGTAAGCTAATAATTATTTCTGAATAAGTTCTCATTAGTCACTTTCAGCCAATGTTTGCAATGAAGTGCCTTTGTTAACTGTCACTTACCACCTCTCCTATAGTGGATGTCTTATAGACAGGGAAAGGCAAGTAAAATGTGTGTATAATACGTTATTCTGCTGGGGCTCAAGTTTACGTGTGTGTGAAGAAAGGCAGCCCTTTTTGTCTTATTATATATGCGGAGCCTCATGTTTTCTGCATACACAACACATTTCTTACAAGTAAATTCATATTTTCAAAAATTAACAAAATACCCGGGTTACATGTGAAATAATAGCTAACCATCATCAACAATCCAGTCATCATCTTGACGCTGTAAAACTTTTTCGGAATACTCCTTTTCGTCTACTTCTTCATAAACATTATCAATAATGGAAACCTCATATTTATGCTTGTTGCCTTTTAACTGCTTCAATTTTTCAAATGCTGAGGTCCGTCCGTGTTTATCCAATTTTTGACGTTTAGCTCTTGGAGCCAGGGGAGCTGAAAAATACATGAAAATATAAGACTAAGTCAATAAATACAGCACCAGTAGCCTAATTAAATTTTAAGTTGCAGAGTATAAACAATATCACTTTACAACCATGTAGTCTAGATCTTTTTAAACTGTGGGTCGCATAACTGAATATGGGGGTTACGAAAAATTTGACAACAGTAAAAGGTTTCTGAATGCATAATGACCAAAAATCAATTCAAAATCAAACACGTAATGAATCTAAGGTGTTTCTGGCAGCGCCTGCCTGTGTTGCATTTTGTGACTATACTTCAGCCTTAGTTCTGAACATACAACATGCAAACTTTGCACTGTGCATGCAACACCAATAAATGTTGCCAGAAACAACTTGACTCAAATTCAAGACTATTGTATACTATGGATTGCAGTTTTGGGGTGCAAACATAGAATTTAATTTTCTTCACATGGTGACCTTAAAACTTCTTTAATAGGCCTATTTGTGAAGGGTGTCTTGGAATTTAGGGACAATTTTTTCCCTTCATTTAAAAAGTTTGTCATCTAATCTTAATGCTGCTATGCTCATGATGGATATTCACAAACTGTTGATATCACAAGGTGAAGAAAAATAAACTTTATACCTGTACTGGAGAATTATTCTCTTTATTTTAGCCAAAAAGATGTTTTCATATAAACTGCAAAAATAATTACCTTTTCTCGCATCTCCTTCTATCCCACCTTAAGGTCAGCTCAAAGTTTGCAATATAGTTAGATGAAACAACTATTATCTCTAACATGGCACAGTTGTTACTTTATGTAAGATATGTTTATGAAGGAAGAGTTCAAGAGGAATTATTGTTTTTGTCACATTTGGAAGAGCACACAAGAGGGAGAGATATACTTTCTTAAAAGCCAATGAATTTTTCGCAAATGAAGGTTTACAGTGGGAAAATTGCATTGGAGTCTGTAAAATGGTACAGGAGCAATGGTGGGCAAGAATGTTGGATTTGTAGCAAAAGTTAAAGCTGATTACAATGAACACATCACTTTTACTTACTGCATGATACATTGGGAGGAACTAGTAGACAAAAAAATATCACCTGAGTTAGATGTTGTAATGTGTATGCTATCAAAAACATTAACTCCACTAAAAACCTTGCCATTAACAGTTGTTTATTTTCAAAACTTTGCAAAGACATGGACTTCAATTAAAAAAGCTTGTTACTCCATAAAAAGGTAAAGTGGCTATCAAGCTGGCAAATTTTAAACAAATATTTGAAATTGAAAGATGTACAGAAATAATAATAAAATAAAATTTTAATGGATTTCAAAACTGTGTTATTTGTAAGATATTTTCAAAAAACTCAATAATTTAAACATGTTGCTTCAAGGAAAAATTGTAACATATTTATGTTAAAAGATAAAATTTAAAGTTTTACTAAATAAGTTAAGATATGGAAGAATAAGGTGGTGTAAAATGGTTATTTAGAAATGTTTATAGCTACAGATGATTTTATTATTGAAACTAGCCTTCCCAAAGATTTTACTGTAAGAGTTGTAATTGATCATTTGAAGTGCCTGGAGACAAAGTTTTGGAAATACTTAACTTTAAATCTGTATTTTAAAAAACTAGGTTGGGTTCTTAAACCATACATTACTCAATTGAAATAAAAAATGTCAGTCATCTGCCAATGAAAGTTCAAGAATAATTTGCTGTGACACAGGTTTAAGACTTGAATTTTCTAGAAAAACTGTTAAATGAATTTTGTCTTGGGATTAGGACAGAATTTTCAACAATTTCTGAATGGCCCTAAACATTCTTCTGACCTTTTGTACTACGAATCCATGTGAAACGACATTGTCAACAGTGAAAATTATAAAATCAAAATATCGATCAACTCTGAAAAATATTGAACATGCTCTACGACCTGCCGCATCAAATATTCAGCCAAGATTTAATTCTTAATGTAAAAAACCAGGCACATCCATCTCCTTTAGTTTAATAAATGGGAAAATAATATGTATACCAAAGAATTGTTTTAAAATAAATTTCTTCATGATTTATTATCAGTAAAGGTTTGATTTTTCTAGCTATTTTATATACCGGTACTTATAGACCATCTCATTAGTATGCAAATTTGATTTCATCGTTAATAAATAGTTAAATTGTATATATACTAAGGAATTGTTTAAAAAATATATATATTATCAGCGAATGTTTGATTTATATACCTACACGCCCGAAGTTACGTAAACATTTCTTGGGCAAAAAGGGGTCACGAGTGGAAAAGGTTTAAGAAGCCCTGATGTAGTTCATGAGTTTTCTGTAAAATCTTGAACGTAACATCAACTGCAATTCATTTATGAACTTGTTTTGAGGATAGTACCCATCATAATTATACAGCAGTGGTATCAAACCTGGAGTAGGTCAAGTTAAAAAAATATGTATATTGGAAATAATTTATTATCTTTAATATAGGTGTACTATATTATAGAATATGTACAACTTTCACTATGAACGAACAACTTTTGGGATATACAAAGCTGAAAATAAAGTATAACGAGGTATGCAAACAAAAAAGGTTGAATAGATAACACAGATAGAATAGTGTATTATAAAAAGTTTTAAATTTTTTTTATTTCCTATATATCAACATTTTATTATTTAACTCATCTTAACAAATTAATAGGGTGAGTTGTAAATAAATATAGCATCTTAGCTAGTTTGACAAAATAAAAAATTACCACAGTCTAAGAAATGGGATGTTGGTCAGCCATTTGTCACAAATCTGAGTTTGAGAACACATGGGATACCTAAAACTATATCCCAAAGAATTGTCCTTTTAACAAACTCACAATACTAGTTGTAATGATCTACAATGATACATTTTACCTTTTCAAATTTCAACAAAGGCAACTCTTACAAATGAGATACAGGCCCAATACAATAATCTTTTTATCTTGTTTGAAGGAATTTCGAATATCTACTAATGAAATTACACAATGTAAGCTCATGTAAGAATCCATCCAAACTAAAAATGCCACCATCGTAAGATGACATCACAAATTATAGTGTGAGGCAAGGGAGGGATACTTTTTTTTTACCTTCCCCACGGTATTTTTCCTACATACTTCATTTTCAACAATTTCTTCGGCATACTCTATTTTTCCGTTCTCATTGCATGCCTATATCATCTCAGGCTTGCTTCCTCTGCTATCTCATATACTACCTGCACCCTCACTCTTTCCTGGATAACTTCATTCCTAGTATTGTTTCTCCTCATAACATGCTAACATGATAACATGCTCCTTACAAACTTCATTCCCATGGCCTCCACTTTCCTAGTCTCTCACACAACACTTTCTTACATTTTAAGGGGAGCCACTGCCCCTGCTGTACTCTTCTCATTTAATTCTCTTTACTTCCATTGTTCTCCTCAATCATGCTTCCAAGATATTTTACGTTCAATACTTTTCTCAGCTCTACTCCATCCAACCTTATAGTTTTATTAGACCTTACCCTCTTCTTTGTCATTACCATCACTCCACACTTTGTCATGCTAAATTTCATTCCACTCTTTTTCACATCCTCATTCATTCTTACAGTTGTTCCTGTACTTCCTCTTTCTTCACCCTCCATTTACCATCAAGACATCCACAAACATAATGGCTTTCATTCTTTACTCCCTAAGTTTTCCTGTCACTTGTAGAAGCTTAATGTGTATTAATACAAATGCAATATCACTATTGGGCTATATCTAAGGTGTCTTGACTGTTCTATGAAAGTTTCATAGCACAAAGAATGTCTCATTCTGTGCAATGCTACGACATATGGCAGAACCTTACCTCATCAATTAGGTGAGCTTGAGACTTTTTTTTAACAGTTTTAAATTTTTTTACAAAATTTGTTTTGTTTTAATCGAAAACTTACCCTGTTGATGACTGTACAGGTGCTAGAAAACATTACATTTCTAATAGTTTGATGGGGAGGGGGGCGAGACGCATCCTTGCCCTTACCTCATACTATCTCATGTCAACACAAATTTAAAAGCCCAAATTAATGTTTAAAAAAATTATGATACAAATCTAAATTTTTACAATTCCATAATTTTATGTAACATTATGGTTCCTGCCCGAGCTAGCCTAAACTAACCTTCCATGAATCAATAGATTAACATTTAATATAGACCTAATATTGATAAAATAAACAATTTAATATTAATAGGAAATGATAATATTGTACAACTCAAGTACCATAGAGCAACATTTTAACACAAAGGATTAACACAAAAGGTTGTCAGTTTGTCAATGTTTACGTTTTTCTTGTGATTTGATGGGTTGTTTTAATTGCATATTCATTCAAACTTATCATACTTAATAAATATATTCACTGGCTTGGTTCAAACCCAGGTTGTGTCAAATAAAATAGAGTACGATCAATTTGGAATTAATTGAGCGTTTTTAATATTACCTAGTTTAGTAAAATTATATATGATATTCTTTTATAGCCTACAAAGGTGTCAGAAAATTTACTTTTAAATAGGATTTAAATTAATATGGTGCATTACTTACAAGAGCTAGTATCCATATTCAATTACAAAAATAAAACAATACAATTCCTTGAAAATAGAAACGTTTGGTAATCCTAATAATATAATTAAATATAAACACAATTATTTAAGAAACATATCATATTCCTGATTAATTGGCGGTAAAATTATGTCCAAGATTGCCAACTCTCAATTCTCTAGTCTAAAGGTATAGCAAGCTACGAGTCACGATTCCAGAGGCGCAAAATCTCAAGATAGAAGATATATTAATGAACTTTAAATTTGCACTAAATAAAAAGGATTTGAATTTTAGAATTATGCTTAAAGTGTTCATGGATTGGTCAAATCTAAACATCAAATTTTTAAATGGTCCCAAACGTTACTTGAAGGAAGATTCCCCATAAGATCCTTTGTTTATGGAATTGGAACGTGTTCTGTGCACGTTTTCCATTGTTCTTACAAAACTGCACATTCATGCTGATTCAGGTTGAAATTTAACCAATTTTTACATTCGCTGTATTTATTTAAAGATTTTCCAACGAACCGTGCAGACTACTAAAGTATTATTACAGAATCTTCTATTTTTCCAATGAATTTTTGTTCTACTAAATAGTTAGAAAACTCAAAGATCTTAGAAAGAGCATTATCAATACTACCCCTTTTTTTAAAGTATGATTATTCTTATAACAAAAATCCTTCAAAATCCGATAAATTTAAAAGATTAAGTACAGTAATTTTTAAAGGATGAACTTTTGAAAGCAAGGTTGTGATTCATTCTGTCAGTTTCACTTGAGTTGGAGAAATTTTTCGCTGAATATCAGCGCAATCAACCTTTATTGCCATTTATGTTTGCAGATCTAAGTAAACTACTTGAGCACTTGATG
>CABFVX010008739.1:0-10191 GCA_902151425.1 Timema shepardi | reverse complement strand
GGGGGGGATTTGTTTAAAGGTTGTTTACCGATGACTTTTTTAATTTGAATTAAAAAAAAATTGCTTTAGCGATTTTGTCTAAAATTAATATTTGTTAGGTTTTTACATATAATAAATAATAATGTATATTAGCTTTACTAAAAAAACTAATTTTAATAGTAACTTACTGTAAAATTTGAATTTTTTTAAAAGTAGTTCTAAGGTTATGCTCAAATTTGGTATCGGGGAACTATTTTACATTATCAATAATATTGTATCTTTATTTTTCTAAAATAAATAAATTTGAGATTATTTATCCTGGGAGACATAGTAGAAAGTTCGAAACATTTTGAAAGGGGCTTATATACTCTCATACAACGAATTAGTTTCCGGTGAGATCAACCAATCCCAGCACAGAATAAACGTTAAATATTTTCCAACGTGGACAATATTTATCTCTGTGATACATAACAAATTTTCTTACTATTGTAAATAAATGTGTTACAATACTTTTATTGTGTCAAAAATAAATGTTAACTCTGAGATAAAACGTATTTTTCTGGAATTTATTTAAAGTCTTATCTTAAAAGCGTGATAAACTAAAATTTTGTTTTATTACAACACTTTTAGTATTATTATTAAGAAAAATAAAAATCATAACAAACCTTTGTAAACATAGATAATGCAGACGTTCGAGATTGTTCCTCCATCACTTCTAATGTGTCAATTAAATAACCTGCACTACGTTTATTCAGTCTAAATAGCTTGATAAATGCTTTATCACTAATGGCAGATGTATTATCCCGATCGTTAAAGATTCAAAATTGCATATTTAATTCAAGTTTACGTCCTTATAATGTTTGGATTGCAAGCAAATGTAATATACGCGCCATCTTTATTCACCAATACTGCTAAACCCTTCGAAATTTTATATTTAGAGTGGGTTGACCCCTTCGAGAATTAGTGATAGAGATCATTTCGAATTATTGGTGTCTCGAATGGTCTCAAATGATTGAGGAATACCAAATGTGAAACTCTAAAAGGAAAAGTGCTCGGGATATCAAAAGCACACTCGGGAATACGCGTCCTGATTGGTCCAATCGTTGTTGTGACGTCATAGACCTCTATACTTGTATCACGTGACAACAGAATCACCCCTTACTCTGAGTAATAGTAAAATAAAGGCCTAAAATTGTATCATGTGGCAGCCTTTACAAAAGTAACGCCCATTCCTTCCTCTCAAACTCCTAGTATCGTGACGTTAGACCTAACATGTGCCCAGTGCATGCGAGCGTGCTCTACACGCACCTTCTTTTTCATCCATATCATACTCTCTCGCAATAAGCATAGCTTTCTTCTATATTATCTCTTACATTCTCTATCCAGACCATGCTCTCACATTAAACCTGTTACCAGTCTCCATCCAGATCATGCTCTAAATCGTTAGGAATATATTAGAATTGAGATAAATAAATAGTATACATTATTAACAAGCAAAAAAATTATAGTTTCATCTCCCTTGAACATTTATAATCTTTACATATTAGGATTGGGATCAATGTTAAATAAATAGAATATCGTCTTTAATTTAATATATTCTTAATATTAGTACAGAAAAATAAAACATGGCGTAGCTCACTCTCTCTCGCACACATGTAGCCTTTAAATATGTCTATGCTGAAGTCAATTCCCACTTCAACTTTTAAAAAGCTCATACTCTTCCCCTCCCAGATATAAAAGTCTTCATTGCAAGACGTTTAACCGATGTCTGTACGCACGAGCACTCTCCACACAAGTTTGAGCGGAACATTGCTTTATTTATTGGAAGCATAACTCTCACCTAATTCTTCCGCCCACTTTTCAAATCTAAGCACATTACAAGTTTTGTAATTCTCGAGCTCCCACAAGCACACGATCCGGTCGTATTCCTCCCAGTCTAACGTCTCGCACATCTTGTCTTCATCCAGAAGATCCTCCTCGACGTGCCACAAGCGTAGGATTTCAGGGCTGTCTCCATTCTTCACTTTGGAGATGGACAGCAGCTCTCGATAGACTGGTGGACTCAGGATTAATGGCTTCCCAGCCAGGGGAGCTAACCGTTTCACGATTCGCTATACCTGCACTCGTCCTATGAAATACGTCACTATCCCGCCACAAATTTCTACTCCCAACAAATCCTCAAAGCAGTACTCCAGTTGTGTGAATATCTCGAATGTGGCGAAACTCTATACCCACGTGCAACTTTATATGGTCAGTGAGAGTGGTGGAGGAGCTTGTTCTCCCCTCCATAGACAATGTAGGCCACATTGATCCACAAAATGTGTGACGTGTTGAAACCTTGCAATTTGAAGTAGGCCATATATCCAGCACGTCTTCTTTACATGATAAACGTCTGGATGTGTTGTATTATAAGGCTTCTTAGCATTGAATCCGACAGAGATAGGTGGAAAAGTCATTGGATTCGTCTCAACATCTTTACGTTTCTTTAACAGCTCTACCGACCAGCTTGCGGTATATCCTTTTGCGAAGACGTACTCATATGAACAATATTTCCGACCTTAAACTTGTTCTATATATTATTGTTTTAGCAAGCAGATATGAAGTACATACAAAACTATCATCCTTAACGTCTATAGGTCTCAACTTGACAGTAGAATATATTGTTTGATTAATCTTGTTGAGTAAAGACTCTACCATATCGACCCATCGATATGATCCTTAATACATGAATCTCGTACACGTTATGATCTTGAGCGTTCGATTAAATTGTTCGAAGACTCTTACCTTGACGTTGCTGTATGCCAAATAATGATTTATCCTCTTTCTTGCCGCGAAAAATTTAAAATCCGCGTGAAAAAACTCGCTTCCATTATCTCTCTGCAGATGACGTACGACCTGACCTTCGTCTCCATCTTAGCCTTGATGGGTACAGCCCAAGCCCTTTTGGAATGCACGTCAATGACTGTGAGAAAATACTTGTAGCCACTATTTGCTCGAGAGTACTGTATAATCTCAACCAGATCAGCCTGTAAAAACTCGTTTAACCCTCGTACGCTAACATGTCTTCTGGCAAAACACACCCTACAGGATGATTAAATCCCCGTGCAGTATCCTCCTTGACATACATGATTAGACAATGATTCCAGCCTCGCGTAGTTCTTCACTGATGTAAAAAAATCTTGCTAACATGTGCTGAATGACCTGCTTCTGTCGCTGAGTTCAAAAGTATTAATCACTCGACCAACTCGTTTGGATCATCCCCATAGGAATAATTTATTCCTCTTACTCTCTCCAAGACCTTCTCCCTTAAGCTCATATCGGAACATAAGTTTTATTAAAACAATCTATTTTGATCCTGTGTTTGACTTGATGTGCGTGACTTGTAAGGTTTGTTCTTGATTTAATGTGCGCGTGTTTCCTCGAGCATATACGTTTATATCTTTAGAACCTCCCCGGTGTAATCCATAGGCTCTTTTCTAAAAAGTAATTCCAACAGTTCCCGTGTGCAAGGAGTTACGATATTATTGAGAATTACAGTTCCATCACTCTCATAAAACAGATCACGTGTATCCCTGAGCTTGGTCGCGTTTCCATCGTAACGTACACTATAAGTTTTATCAGAGCATGCTTGAGGTGTATGAAGATAAGTATGCAATAAATGACAGTTATGCAATCTCTCGGATGAAACTTCTTTTTCCTCCTACTCCTCCTTCTCAGTCATCTTCACCTTATTGTTTAGCATTTCCATGATCGGTGTTAAGGTTTACTCCCCTAAGATATCAGAATCGTGTCACGCATCTCGTAACTGTTTGTACTTTCATTTACATACTTTAATCGCTTTGACAATATCCTCCGCAACCTTTGTCTACACAATGTCGGGTACAAATGTATAAATAATGTACATACGCCGTATTAAATATATATTTCGTCAAACGTATTACACATCTTGACATGCAGCTTAGAAGGTACTGACGAAAATCTCTTTGCATGAAAAATAGCAGGTATTCTTCCCTTTATATTGCGCCTCCTTCGATACCTCCTGCATATTCTCGACAAGAGAATCTTCTTGTTTACTTAGCTTATCCTTGACGGTGTTGAGAGCGTATATACGTTCGTTATTATGTTTCGCATCCATTATATCGGCGTAATATTTGTAACAAGTATCTTTTGATGTGGAGGGGGCTTCGATGTTGATGAGCTTCCTTGATCCTACATCGCAATATCCTCTTGGGAGTAGACCTATATCTCTCCCACCTCCCCACTCCCTGATTCATACTTGTTGAGACTATGTCCAAATTTTGATATGGATGACAATCCATAATGTCCCACCATAAACTGAATATACGTGCTTATTAATCGGGCAGGATACAGTTATCAAACCCGCGGTGGTAACGTCCCTAATCGAATTAACGATATTTATTCAAGACTAGAAAATCTTACTTGTGTTTACAGCATGACGAGTACATTTCCTAAAACTTTTCAAAAGTCTTATCTGTATTGACATGATCACCATATACATGTTTCAAGTATGTATCGTATATATTGGAAAGAACGAAAAGGTGAGCTTTATCCCTCAGCGACTTTCTTAGGGAATTGAGAGTAAGTCTGGCATAGATAGAATCAGTCTATAGTTCTATGTCTGCCAATACTGAAATAATACTGTATTCTATATTGTTTATCGCAAGGGACATCGTACAAAATGAATACAGAATCTATTTTGACTTGGATGAATGAGTGATACACTCGTTATCATAAAAGGGAAAATAGCTCATCCCTTTGATAAGTTAGAGTACTCGAGATAAACGTTGCTACTTGGGCTGGTACAACGATTTAGAGTAAAAGTACACGCTCTTGAACCGTAATTCATTCAGTTACTCAACCAAACTGAGTATAGTTAGCATTTGTCTTCCCGCAATTTGAAGGTTCCCAAATTAAACAATGAATAGTATTGGATAACAACCTCTGAAGTAAGTCCTTACCCTCATCATGATCGTTATAACACACGGGTAACGAATCTGTCTGCTTAAACAACTGCATGTCAGCTAGCACGGCTATATAGTGTGCATGCCTATATTTACGTCAATTAGTATTTGTCATGAAGCAAAGAAAGGAAGGCGGACTACAAAGTATCAATACATTACTGTTTGAAGAGCATATACCTGGATACCAATATATTGGACCCAGTACAAAGTTGACAAAACGTTTGAAACGATTGGAGCCCGGCGTTAACATGTTGGACCTAGCTTCTAGAGAGCACGATGCCTGTTTCTCCAAAGAGAGGATATGGCTGGTCATCATACTGCAGATCGAAAACTTACAAATAAGTCTGGGAAAAGAGTACTCTCACCCAATTCAAAGTTGGGTGAGAAATCCGCTGCTTGGGCTGTAGCGAACGCTATGAAATCTAAAGTTAAAATTGTTAGTGTTCTAGAAAAGAGGCGTCATCGTCAACGACCGGTGAATAAACGATGTCCTACTACCATTTGTCAAACGAAGAAGAGGAAGAATAATAAGGGAGGGTACTCACCATTATTCCCTCTAATTGCTACATTAGAAACAATTGTAGGAGTTGCCATAGGTATCACAAAAGCTGTGTAAAATGCCAAGGCAAACACAAAACAATTGATCGAGGCTCAAAGACATAATTGTACACTCTAGGACATCACGATGAAAAATGGGATGTATTCACGTTCGTACTCAAACTGATTAAAGCACTACCTATGTGAGCCCTTACCGGAACATATATTTACAAGTACGTTAAAGAGTTTAAAAAAAATCCCCACTTTAGAGGAGTTTTCGCGAGGGACACATTACCTATTGGATCACCGTGAAAGAACGAACGAGCCATTATCAATCTAGATAGAGATAGTGGTAAGGGCACGCATTGGGTGGCGTATGAAAAAGGAGGACGTGTGGAATAGTTTGGCAGTTTCAGAGATCTAAGGGTAGTATGCAAAACTTATAGTGACTGCTTAGTGGACCGATAGTATGGCCTCGAGCACACTATCCCTCCCCCTTTTAACCTATGATGACGCAAGCAAACCCACGCTAGTATCAACAAAGCATCCACTTAGTCAAGTTCTTGCATACGGCCTCCAAGACCACCGCGCAAACTCGTACAATATCTCGGAGGAATACCAGTTAGCAATTATCTATAATCATAAATGGTATCAAGGGTAAGTTACCGTATTCTGTACACAACTTTGTTTAATTTTTCTTAAATACTCGTGCTAACGACTCATACTGCTAAGCATGTCTATGCCACTTATTCTATCAGGTCAGAGTTCGAATCTGAAAGAAATTTACTTTCCACATATTCTGCTGGGAGAAGAGAATCTTTATGAATAATGGTTAACGGTATGATCAACCTGTCAACGTTCAAAACCATACCAAACATTTACGAACTTAATAATAAATTATGTTTTGGTGGAAAAGAGTATCGATACTTGAGACTTGACATCTTGAGCGATGTGAAACTCTCGATAATTGACAATCCTACCATCTTAAAGAGTTACATCAATTGTAATAGGTGATTGACTTTACTCAACCAGTCACGTTCGCATCTCTGCTAGGTTTCAAACATATTGTTCTTCCAGGTGAGATAGCACACATCTTGACAAATATTGTTCATTTCCTACAAGCTAGATCCGTTCCCGATACAATCTTGTTGGCACAGCTTATGTCAACGGAGAACCAAGTCATACTCTGTATGAGCTCAGTCTTACTGTCCCTTCCGGGTATAATATAGTGGAAGCACCGAATACTATAATTTACCCTTTGTTGCTTAAACGAGTCGATTCTATCTAGGTACAACTCGCTGACGAAAGAGGAGATATCATCAACTTTAAAGACTAAGCTATATCGC
The DNA here is from genome assembly GCA_902151425.1 of Timema shepardi. Lineage (NCBI taxonomy): Eukaryota > Metazoa > Arthropoda > Insecta > Phasmatodea > Timematidae > Timema > Timema shepardi. Next base: position 3,347 of record CABFVX010008739.1, on the reverse strand, counting down.
TACGTCTGCATTTGAAAAGAGTTGGAGATAGGACTCATATTAGATGAAACCAGAGGACCTAAGAACATTGATAGGTTATCAATGAAAGAGTTAACCCCTGCTAATAAAATCTATTTACTACGCATGGGCTCCTCACTACGAAAATAATGGATGGTGCTGTCAATATACTAAACATCGGAGACCCTGCCATTTTAAACACTGTCTTGACAAGTTTCCAGTATAAGTCTTACGCTTCAGATATTGCAGGACAGTAAGCTAACGGATACGAATTTAGAATATCTATCCAGGAATAAGGTTTGTACACTTTACATCATTGTTCACTTTTCCATATCAGAGTGAAACTATTACAGGATAATGGAGCTGTTAATACTACTCCTATAATCGTAAATAAATGGATATTTTATCTCTTCTCGGGAATCGTATATTAGATCAATGGTGTCAATTGAGAGATGACTCATCTCAAGGACTATCCATCAATATAGAGAGGGGAAGGTTCGTACTTTGAAAACTTAGGATGGAGACATGGAGGAGTGCGCTTACATGATGCTACAGGTATCTTTGACATATTCATCCATTTACATTTCATTCCGGGATTTTTCAAATACTTTTCACGTATTCTGATAAATGCTAAACAAGAACATGTGCTCGTTCTTTCGACAGCGGGATCCTGAGTCCTGAGTCACCTTTTAAGATCGAACTGAGTAAAATGTCTTTGCTAATTCCTCATATTAAAAAAGACTATGTGAATCATCTAAATCTGATCAATTTAATTAAGAGTGGATGATATATAAACCTATCTTTCCCTATATGAGAATTGTACGAGTACCCGAAAGTGCCCGCTTCCATTCAACATGACTGAACGGTGAAAAATTCAACTTTGCTGGAAAACATTGTCACCTCACTTTCGCCCTTCAGTCAGGAAGTAACAATACAACCGTTTCGGATACAAGCGTGTTTGATCATTGTCTGCTACGAACTTTTAACTCTACCTGAATCATGTACTCTCACGAAGATGGATTTTAACCAAGATCACTTCTTAAGATTATAGGAAGATTATATCAATTTCCAGACTTTGTACTGCGGAAATAGCTCTCCCTTACCACTTCTGAGCCATACAGTTTTCAAATCACACGCACCTATCATTGTGTTTGACGTCCTCCAGCCAGAAGATGCTATCAAAAACTGTATGATAGCATATTGTGTAACGTTCAAGACAGAAGAAAATATCCCTGACAATGTTAAAGTATTCTGGCTCATCATTCACGATCGTGTAGTCCACTACAATCCTTCCAGAACTGGTACAAAAAAGATGGCATCATAAAGGGTACGTTCTCGACTTGTCCTCTTACAGTATGTTTATCGACGTGAAGGGGTTCATGAGCATTGAAAGAGTCTTTATTTTCAAGAGGATAGCCAGCCATCCTACATTTATATCTGTTCAATGATGCCTTCTACATGTTCATACCTCTGTTCTAGATTGACTATCTCCAATCATGGAGTAAGATGAACGTGGATTGGGTGACTTCAAATCATCATGGCCTGTTTTGGCAGTTCGGAGATAGACCGTACTTGGAACTAGGTATGCTGATTGGTCAATATCTGGAGAAGGAGATTACGATATATGTTATAGGAACAGATAATATAACTTGGCTACAGAGTATCATCGACAAGAATGAGAAGTACACATTTTACGAGCTGGAAGATTTCAGTTATCCTTCTCAAAGAAACCTTAAACACAACCTAATGTAGCCAAGTGTACAAGTAATTTCGGCTCACTCTACACGTGCACTACAGAAAATATCCGAATCCTCTATGAATGGTTTAAAATTGTCAGATCAAATCTGTCAAAACCTGTGTGAGTAGGTTCCGAGCGCTCAACAGAACGATACAGGATCAGTCTTACCTTCCTTGCTCCGTATCATCGCCCTTTTTAACGAACAAAGTACATCGATTTCGATCAGTTGTCGTGTTTCTGCAGACAAGACGAAGCGGATACTGCTGTAGTCACCACCATGAGTAAATGGAAGAAGAAGGATACTTTTACGAGCCTGGGACTTTGCGGGGACCCTTAAGTAAGACGCCTTGGAGGACGAAGGCAAGCAGCCCCCCCCCTTAAGCACCCCGTACTCAGTGAATTAGCACATCCCATCCTTGGACCCACAGGTACTTAACAACCCCATCAATTTCCCCACACCCCACCCCAACCATACCATCTCATACTCATTACACCAATAGTATAGTCACTACCACCCCAACAAACATCTACCCCCAACCATTAGTTTCCCTTTCTCTTAACAAGAGTGCTCCATCTAGCCCTACAAACCCCTGGGTAGACAACAAGACTACCATTCTTCTAAAGAAGCCCAGAATCTGTCGACGATGTAGATACTGCTAGAACTAAACGTAAAGTTGTAGAAAGTCAGCGATATAAGAGGATATGTTCTATTTCTAGACTTTGAGGGATTGTAACACGAGAGATAAACCAATCGTTTTATCATGGAACATTTGTCAACGGGGATGAGCAGTATTCTATTGGTCTCAACGGTGATCAAACCTCCAAACCCTTTTGAATATCTTAATATTGTTTATTATCGTCAATGGTTGAAAACTAGTCGTCTGGCTGACTGGGATTAAAGTGATCTGGACAATGATGAGACTGCAACTCTGGTAAAGACACTTAACCATTCAGCCTCTACTATCTATGTTTTGGGAAAGGTTAAATTATCTTTTATAAAATATATGAGTGAACCTGCATGCACTAAGATAAATATACAAAGTAAAGGATGTGATAAAATAGTACCCGTAACTATCTAATTTGTACGACATGAAGGACCGGGCAAACCTGAGAATATCTATAAAGTAGATAGAGATATAAAACGTATTTATAATGGACAACCTCGGTATATTAGCAAAACCATTTGTTTAAGTTTATCATCGATCCTTCTCGGATAATCTTTAAGTTTTGCTAGATTTGTTTACATGTATTTACTGTAACTCATACATTTTGGAGTCTATCAAGCTAGGATAGTTTCAATTATATTTAGCTAGAAGCTTACATCATATTTATTAAATTTAACTAGTACATATGTACATATATGATCACACCATTACCTTACGGAGTATACAAGAAACTGTGCGTATATCTCAAAACAACAACTTAGTGCTTAATCCATCCTCGTTAACTTTCTTCACACTTCCCTAGCCTTGCATACTCCCTTCGCTTCAGCAACATCTATACTCCGACTCATACATAAGTAGTGGTACTGACCACCTGAATCAACTTGACCCCGTCGCTGATTGGCTGGATTTGGTCACGTGACCACGCCTCCTGCTCTCTGATTGGCTGT
>CABFVX010008737.1:0-22288 GCA_902151425.1 Timema shepardi | reverse complement strand
TCTACTGAGGGTGGTTTTTCCCAAACATCTCTTATATCTCACTCTCACAATAAACTGAGCTGCCGACAACGAAGATACTAGTCGGAGCTACTGAGGGTGGTTTCTCCCAAACATCTCTTATATCTCACTCACAATAAACTGAGCTGCCGACAACGAAGATACTAGTTGTATCTACTGAGGTAGGTTTTTCCCAAACATCTCTTATATCTCACTCTCACAATAAACTGAGCTGCCGACAATGAAGATACTAGTCGGATGAACTGAGGGTGGTTTTTCCCAAACATCTCTTATAACTCACTCTCACAATAAACTGAGCTGCCGACAACGAAGATACTAGTCGGATGAACTGAGGGTGGTTTTTCCCAAACATCTCCTATATCTCACTCTCAATAAACTGAGCTGCTGACAATGAAGATACTAGTCGGAGGTACTGAGGGTGGTTTTTCCCAAACATCTCTTATATCTCACTCTCAATAAACTGTGCTGCCGACTACGAAGATACTAGTCGGATGTACTGAGGGTGGTTTTTCACAAACAGTTTTTTACTCCCCTCCCAGCAATTGTCGGTATAAATCCCCGAAATTCAACACTACTCATTTATAGCTAATTAGCTTAATTAGTACACAGCCAACCAGCCTTGCTGGTTTTTATATTTATCAGGGTCTAGGCTTTATTTTGGGCGACATTAATTATTGTTCTTAATTCATTTCACTAAATTTATATTTACCTTCAGATTTTGTAGATATCACCATTTATAGTTCATGTTCTGGAACATAAAAGTGCAGCACATAACGCTGTTTTCAATTCACCATTTCTTGGATCCAAACATATATCCTCTTAAATACCACACATGACTTTGGGGAATATATACATTTCATTAATTATTTTAATTGTAACTTCTTTAAAATCCATTGTCATTAGCTTTGTTTGGATGTTTCATCTTAATATAGCCGATTAATAATATTGATTTGATAGCCACCAAATTGGACAATTAGGACTTAAAAATCAATAAATATTTTACTATTTGATAAATATTTAGACTAATTTTTAGTTTTTATTTCCATTTTCTTTACAGATTGAATTAACACCTTCCACTCATGATTTACCATCGCAAGTTATTGACGTTTCACTACCATGTAAATATTCTAATTTAGAGAAATGTTTAGTTCATAAAGAAGACAAAAGAAATTATAATTTAATTTTTCGTGACCATTTGAGTTCAAATAAAAATATTTTATTGAATTATTCTATACTTGGTGAAAACAGCGCAAGATCTGATCCAGATATAATTGAGAAGAGACATGTAAATATGTTTGAAAAGGTGTGTGATTTAAAAGATTCTATTAGCAAGCACAATAATACCAATCAAAATCTGATTTATCCTCTACATAAAATGTACAAGGGTGATGTTTGCAATAAGTATAAATGTGATGTTTGTGATAAGAGCTTCAAGAAGAAGGATCATTTACACTCTCACCTCCTAGTTCATTCAGAACAAAAAAAGTATAAATGTGATGTTTGTGATAAGAGCTTCAAGTGGAAGAGTAATTTAAACACTCACCTCCTAGTTCATACAAAACAAAGAAAGTATAAGTGTGATGTTTGTGATAAGAGCTTCAACGTGAGGGGTGATTTAAACAGACACCTTCTAATACATACAGATCAAAGAAAGTATAAATGTGATGTTTGTGATAAGAGCTTCAAGAAGAAGGGTTATTTACACTCTCACCTCCCAGTTCATTCAGAACAAAGAAAGTATAAATGTGATGTTTGTGATAAGAGCTTCAAGAAGAAGGGTCATTTACACTCTCACCTCCTAGTTCATTCAGAACAAAGAAAGTATAAATGTGATGTTTGTGATAAGAGCTTCAAGAAGAAGGGTTATTTACACTCTCACCTCCTAGTTCATTCAGAACAAATAAAGTATAAATGTGATGTTTGTGATAAGGGCTTCAAGTGGAAGAGTAATTTAAACACTCACTTTCATATTCATTCAGAACAAAGAAAGTATAAGTGTAATGTTTGTGATAAGAGCTTCAAGTTTAAGGGTGATTTAAACAGACACCTTCTAATACATTCAGATTAAAGAAAGTATAAATGTGATGTTTGTGATAAGAGCTTCAAGAAGAAGGGTCATTTACACGCTCACCTCCTAGTTCATTCAGAACAAAGAAAGCATAAATGTGATGTTTGTGATAAGAGCTTCAAGTGGAAGAGTAATTTAAACACTCACTTTCATATTCATTCAGCACAAATTACATTATAAGTAATATTTTGTAATAAGGCCTTCAAGCCAAACACTCACCCACTTGTTATTTTATTACAATGAAAGTACATGTACTATTTGCATGAAAAGGTTTCAGTAATAACCAACTTTTTAAATTTCTTCATAAATAAGTAAATATATGTGTAATATTTGTATTAAGAGTTTAATGTTAAGAGTAATTTTAACACCTACGTTATTATTCATTCCGGACAATGAAAACACAAATTTTAGTTGAATAAAAGGCAAGGAAAGTAAATGTGTTTTGGCTATAGGTTACAAAAGTTTAAATTAAAACAATCTTTACCGCTTTTATTTCATCTATTTTATTTAGTTGCAAAAATTTGCTATACTTTCCTTCTCAATAGAAAAAAATACTTTTTGTCTGAACTCTGAAGATTAGTTTTATATCAAACATAATTTTATAAGATCCAGCATAATTAAATCCGGAAATATAAGCAAATTATTAAAAAAATGTTTCAACATGAATAGTTTAAAAAATTTCAAGTGGAAAAAAATATGTCTTGGAATATACCATTTTTTATTTATTTTTATTTATATATTTTAAATCCCTGACAGCCTAGGCCGTCTTCNNNCTAGGCCGTCTTCTGGGACTATTTTGTTACAATGTAGCGGATGCTTACAGCACACATGAAATTTAGTTATATAGGTACAATTAATTTTTCAAAAGTAAACTTTTACAAGATAACCATACCTTCATGTCAATTTATTTTAATAGCTCTAGCCAAGTCAACACTCTTGGTACGTTCTTTACATATATGTCTAAAATATAACTATGATTATATATCATAAATACATTTTATCATATATCAGTTCATTATTTCATAGGATGTGGACCAAAGCAAAGCTATATAATGTTGCAAACACATTGGGCCTTAAACAAAATAAAAATTATTTACTATAATTATAAACAAGTGCCTTTTTTAAAAAAAAAGTCTTTTAAAGAGAGTACAAGTAAATATAGTTTTATTATACCAAAACAGGTATTGAGATTTTCGATTTTCTACCATACGATATGCTTTTTAATATTAAGAACAGGTTTTATGCCTTTTCCTATTTATTTATTTATTAAATGTTTGTTGATTTAGGTTAGCCATAGTAAAACACATAGTGGTTTGAACCATACTAATTCAAAGTAATACATACACATGCAATGAATAAAAATTCAGATCAAAAAAGATCAATAAAACTGAAATGTAAAATGGAACAATTAAATGTAAAGACTGATTTGGTAATTAGTTTTGAATCACTTTCATCAGACAAATGACATAATATGGGCATATGTATCAATTATAGTCTATACTGATTAATTAAAGGTAAGCTGGCCTAAGTTAGAATGATATTAATCAAATAATCGTTATTATTGATTCATCCTAACCTGAGACCTGAAGTAAACAACTCTCAACAATCACTGCGCAAAGGATCTACTTGATTGGTTCAAGACCAGAGCAATATTTATAATTGGTGACCTGGCGGTCTAGGGGTAAGGTGTCAGACTTCTATGCTGGCGGCCGGGGTTCAATCCTCGGTCCCGGCACGGATTTATCTGATTACAAAAACCCTTCCTTCACTTCTGACAAGACATCTTGTGAATGTGAGGAATGCCAGGCCTCCACCGTGGTTCGGATTCCACGTTAAACTGTAGGTCCTCCATTTCATCTCACAATCACCCTACCATTACACATTAGCGTAAGTGCGTATACCCCGAACGGGTAGTAAGACGCGGTGCTAATAATAATAATAATAATAATAATAATAATAATATTTTAATTAGGTGTGACCATGTATATTCATTACCATAGCTAAGTAAGTCACTATGAATTTTTGTATTTCTTTTTAATGCTTTTAAATTTGCTGTCCTATGTTTTACAAAACTCGGGACCACACTCGACTAACACCATAAATAGATGGAAAGCACTCAACACTCACAACCATCATTCAACACTAACCGAGATGAACTGTCGACTGACCGTTGCTGACTTGGCGTTAACATGTGACAAGGACTTTACCATGGGTTATTGAGTCAGGATAGCAGGGACTATTTAGTAAATGGCTGCCATTAAAAGTCCTCTCAGTAGCAAATCGGAGTATAGATTTCCTCGTGACTTTGTTTACATCAGGTCTCAGCTTTGGGTGAATCACTAATACAACAAATGTGTGTCCTATTTATTATCTATATTATCTATAGTGTAACGATGTAACAGGTTAGTTTGTGTTAGTTGTGGTCTTGGGGTAAACAGCTTTTTTCTCAGGACCCGATGTTTTTGGGTTCAAATCAAATTGTGTTCGATGTGCTTTTCTTGGGAAGTAAAAATCCATAGCACAACTTCCTGCGAAGATGAAGTAAAGCTCTCTGTCCCGTGTTGATTTTGACATGTAAAGAATTCTGAAAGGTATGTGGAAAAATTTAATTCTTAGCCAAATAGGTGAGTCCTTTTGCTTTTCACTCTAGAAATTCTCGTGCGCAGATATAATCATTCGGTCGGGAAAATTCGCCTTAAAAACCTCCACAAAAAAGTAGTTTGTTTTAATTTCATGACAGGATTCAGGGTTAAAAAGAAATACATTTCTAAGCTTTTTTTTCACTCAAAATAATGATTTTAACTTTGTGCTTTGTATGATTTTATTATCAAAGATTGGTAATTCTGGATTGTAAAAATGACTAGTACTACTATTATTATACCAAGTCATTTCCCACCAGTTGTAACACATCGGCCTAGATACACCACCAATGGGAGAATGTAAGAAAGTGACATATTTATTTGGTTTTGTTTATGGTTTAACACTTACGTTTTGAGTTAAATAACATATGTACCATGATAAGTATTTATTTTGGCTTTGTTGTTGTGGCTGTGCGTTGAATATAATAATAACCTCCCAATGGATATCCATCTAAAAACATCCTTAATCATAGAGATGGATGGATAAAACAAAATAATTAATGACAAATAAATATTAGAGTAGAGATTAGATTAACAATATTTACATGGATTCCTTTTTAGATCAGAAAACTTAAAAAAAAAAAAAAGTTTAATAAAGTATATACTTGAATGTTCTTGAAATAAAATGAAATTAAATATTCACAGGTAAAAAAAAACTATTACTAAACAAGAATAGTTTATATTGTTTCAAATGTCCTCCATTGCATTAAAAAAACCAAGATGTCTCAAGTAAAAAAAAATACATTCTTAGTAGCATATCTTGCAATTAATTCTCTGGCCAGAACATGTGCCAGAACATATACTTTGAATACATATCAACTCCTAATGTTCTGTTTCACATCAAACCACTCAGCAGTTTTTGACACCAAACAAGTTTTCACCAGTACTTATCTTTGGAAAAAACTAAATATCCTTAAGATAGAAAAGTGTATTTGTGATTTATAAGACTACTTATATTAATGCTATTATAACTACTAATGAAATGAGTTTTGTAACCCCTGCACTATATTATATGACTTGGTTTCTCTACGTGAACCCACGCCTCCATCCTATATAATATATTCTCTGAATCAACTTCTGGTTACACGATCATAGTTTTGAACTCAAATCACACTTTGAGCTTGCAAGACTACCTGCTTGCGTGAACTCTGTTTGCTTATGTCTCAATCCAACAACTTAATTCAGGATCGAAACAGTTTATGTTGACGGGTATGAGTAAAAAATAATTATTACCATTATTTAAATATGATACATACCTCTTTTAACCCTACTATAAAAGGGCTCTGTACCAACTTGAACTCTGGCTTCAAATTAAAAATGCTTAACAGTATTTTATATTTTTTGGTTATTATTTAAGTAACTGTGCCTTTAAAATGTCAAGGAAGCGTCCCATGAAGAAGTTGTCTTTATTAGAGCATTTTACTGCAGTAAATTTGTTATTACTAATTAGTATTCTTTATATATATATATATATGTGTGTGTATGTATATGTAAAAATTAGCCAGCACTAATGTACCGTTGCCCATGGGGCGCTCAAATATACAAATCGTACATTATATTATTAGAGGCTCTTATTTGTATCATGAGATGAGGTGATTATGATAGTGATAGTCGATACGAACGTGTGGAACCAGTGGAAACTCTTAAACCCAACTTAAGGCTTTTCAACCAAACCTTGGTGATGGTTGGGTAGTTCCCTTTTCGTTAAAATCACCCATGGAATTGACCGAGAATTGAACCCGGGTCTCATAGGTTCATAGCCAGGACCAGTGACCACTAAACTACGGGGTCGGTTTTAGTCTTTAATGAAGGAGTCTGTGTTTGTGTTGGTTTATATAAAAATAAAGGAATTTGATTTGAAGACTTGGCATACCGACTCCACAGCCCTGTTAGGAAGGTTTTATGATTGTCTGTTTTTAAGAAGGACTACTAAGTCAAGATAAATTCAAACAGTCGTCTTCTTACACTTTCTGTTAGAGAAAATTTCAGTGTAATTTATATGATAAGGATTTTTATACTATATTCAATCTATAATATTAATGGAGGTAATGTGGCCAAAGAAGGGTACTTTTTCAACCTTATTGATATCAAGAATCTACATTTCTCAAGATGTGCTATGCTCCAATAATATTCCTAACTGTAAGAGAGCAATCTCGTGGCTGGATAAACCCCATCCAAACATATTATCACCTTTGTATACACCCCAGGCTCCTCCACCACCCTGATCAAGACCTCCATATGTGGTTGAAAAATAGGGTGCAGTAAACGTGTGACTTTGTTATAAGTTGTTTATACTGCTCACCCATGTGTAACAACTGTCAAGGACAAGACGGAACATCTGATGGCCCCGATATGACTGACAAAGAGGGTGATTTACTCTATTAACACTCCCTCGACAAACACCCACGAATAATAAATAGGATACAAGAATATAATCTATGCAGAAAACCTTAACATCAAACAGTTAAAACTATTAATATAAATAATATACTATTAACATATTATGTCCAATAAGAACATAGTTATATAGATCTATAGGGGAACGCTTTTAAAAAAAAGGGGCTATATCTTTACTTCATGGTTGGTGCATAAAAGACGGTGATGTACGAAAAATTTGTTTGTGACTAAACTAAAAAATAAAATAGCATTGTATCTTTTTACCTGTTACCGTTAAACGGCAAAAAAATATTCGGAAATAAATGTATATACAAACATATATTTCTGAAACAACTGAAAATATTTCTAAATTATTTGTAATATTCACGGTAGCTGAACAACATAGTGTGTCAGTCTCGTGTTAGACTTTACTGCTGAGGACAGGGATATCGAGGTTCGAATACCCTTCGGGTCTACTGAGAGTGATTTATACCAAAGGTTTCCCCACTCTCCTTCCAATCAAATAAAGGTAGAACACCATCTAACCAGGGCTGAATCTAGAGTTAAGGAGGTCCCAGGTTGATAACTAATAAGAGTCTGCAAAAACACACACTTTATCAAACCACACCTCCAATTATAGTACATTCCCTGCCTTAGTTTATTGGATGACAGCTCATAAAGTTACTAGAAATAGTCCCTAATGTATACCTACACCAACAACTGACATCTGTCACTTTGGATAACTGTAACTAAAACATTTGGTAATGTATGATTATGATAGTTAAACACAGTAATTCAGGCCAATATTATTTATATTTATTTGAGTCGGGCACAATAAGCTAATTTATTGTTATATTCCACTTAAAAAATTATTATTCACAGCGCTTTCACAAAAGGTTTTAATGGCTATAGCTTAAAGATGGTGATCAACGAATTTAAATTATGTGATTGAACATGATGGAAACAAGTTCTTTACAATGATCCACCCACATTAAATAAACATATTTTATTCAGTTAACCATTTCCAAATTCAATAAAATAATCATAAAATAATTTATTATATTTATAAAGGAATTACAAGTATTTTCTCTTTTCCAAGTAAATACAATGCCTCTATTAAAGGGTATTAATGTATGCACTATATTACATGTTATCAGGAACATTATAAAACAAAGAAATACTCTTATTTATGTTTAAAATATGGTTTTGGATTGGGTAAAAAGATATTATTAATAGTAATTAAATAGTGTGATAAATTTAACTTTACGTTATTTTAAATATAATATTTGATTAAAAAACTTGACATTTATAACAAAACAGTGGTCTTTAACAAGAATTGGACACACAAAAACTAAATATATGAATTTTGAACTGTCATCCAGGTAAAAACCTATCATGAACAGACTTTACTTTACCAGTCCAACACCCTAGCTCTGTCGTTATCCATTCTGTACACTTTGCTAAGGGTGCCGGGTTCCATTCCTGGCTTGTTAGAAAAAATTATCATTTGTAAATGTGGGTTTTCCCTTTTAACATTGAGGAATTAATATTCGGGGGCTGAGTGTTGTGTTAGTTATAAATTTAAGTTTGTTTCTAAGTTCTGAGACATGTTGTTGTGTTAGATCTAAATTTATGTTAGTTTTTAAGATATAATTTGTGCGCTGATATAATAATCGGTCAGTTTAGAAAGTGTACATTAAATGGCTCAAATAATTGAAAGTGAAAGTGAAATTACTTTACTGAGTATTATTTTGTTATATGTTTCAATTATATGAATAAAATAAACCAAGTAGTTATGTATTTTAAAATAGCAAAAATATCTTATACATACATTTATAATAATTTAACTGCCTCAGTGGCCGCATAGTTTAAGGTGTCCCTCTTCTGTAATACAAGCCAGACAATGATTAGGAGATCGAGGTTAGAATCCCAGGCAGGTGTAATGAAGGTGGTTTTTCCTAAATGGCAAGTTTCATTTTATTCCTATTCGCAAATATGGCTACAGTTCTTCTGAATTATAAACTTCTCATCTTAACACTATTAATTTAAATATGTGCTAACACTGAATAGATAGGTAGAAATTTGAAAGAAAAATTAAAAACATTATCTTTGTATAATATTCACCATTCATGTTTTAATAAAATTCTTTCATCTAATAGTATTTTTAAAAAGAATGTATACGTTTTGCCATAAAAAATGTTTAATGCATTTTTTTTCCCCTTCTCCCAAATTATTTCTTTTTTAGTTATAATATGATTGAAACAAGATTTCCTAAAGTCCTGAAAATTATCTTTCTTTCTTCAGAACATTTGCTATGTCCATAGTTAAATACTAGAGAAATCTTGTTTGATCTCAACAACTCCAGTGTTGTGTTATGTAAACTTATATCTTTCAGAGTTATTAAAATTCATTTAAATATACATATTTATCAGGAACTGGGCGGCAATAAATTGTGTTTCATTAAACTCAAAGATTCAAGCTTATCTTTATAAATAGCACAAATTACTTCAAGGATCATTGACCTAATTCCATTGATTATTTTAGTTGTATTTTTATTTTTGTAAGTCTTACTTGAGCTAGGTTTTGATTTTCCTTCTTAATAAATATTATAATGTTAATTTCGTGGCCCCAAAATTGGACTCAAAAATCAATACACATGTTATTATTTGATAAATATTTAGACTAATTTTTAATTCTTATTTCCACTTTTATTACAGACTGAATTAACACCTTCAACTCATGATTTAACATTAAAAGTTACTGAATCACTACTATATAAATATTCTAATTTAAAGAGACGTTTATATCACAAAGAAGAAGAAAAAAATTGTGAATTAATGGGTCAAAATTAGAGTATTTTTCGGAATGATTTTGCACTTGGTGAAAACAGTACAACATCTGTTCAAGATATAATTGATAAGAAAAATGTAAATTTGTTTGAAAAGGTGTGTGATTTTAAAGACTCTATTAGCAAGTACAATAATACCAAGCAAAGTCTGATCCATATTTTACATAGAAAGTACATCTGTATTGTTTGTAATAAGGATTTTAAACAAAAGAAGAGTCTTAACACACACCTTCTTGTTCATTCAGGACAAAGAAAGTATAAGTGTGATGTTTGTGATAAGGGCTTCAAGAGGAAGGGTGATTTAAACAAACACCTTCTTATTCATTCAGAACAAAGGGAGTATAAGTGTATTTTTTGTAATACGAGCTTCAAGAGTAAGGGTGATTTAAACAAACACCTTCTTATTCATTCACAACAAAGAGAGTATAAGTGTAATTTTTGTATTAAGAGCTTCAGGTCGAAGAATAATTTAAAGTATCACCTTTTTATTCATTCAGATCAAAGAATGTGATGTTTGTGACAAGAGCTTCAAAATGAAGAGTAATTGATACAGTCACCTTTTTATTCATTCGGAACAAAGAAAATATAAGTGTAATGTTTGTGATAAGGGCTTTAAGGTGAAAGGTAATTTAAACAAACACTTTATTCATTCTAAACTAAGGTAGTACACTTAATATTTTGTGATTAGGGCTTCAATAATAAATGAATATTACCAAGCACCTTCTACAGTCTCTTCTCCTATCAAATAGAAGAATTGACGAATACATTTACAAGTAAATATAATGAAGGTTTGGTAAGTAACAAACATAAGAGAGATATACAATTTAATGGGAATTAAATCAGTTACAATAAACGTATAAATCCCAATGGGGAAGAATTGAATTAAACACCTAGGTAACTAGGAATCTACAAAAGTAAGGTTGAGTCTTTTGTTTAGTCTAGTATCTCTTTTAAATAGATCTAACTCACATTCGCAGTCGGCCTCAACACAACAGCAATTCAAATAGCAAGCAAATATTAATTTTATTTTAAGCTACAATACACAACATCCATCAAGCCTAGCGACTACTAGACTTAGACCTGAAAGGCATGTACTTGGAATATAGTTGAATAATAGGTTATGATATCAAATTTATTAAGTCCTTGTTTAAAGAGTTTCTACGATAATAACACGGCCACCTCGGGGGACTAGGGATAGGCAAAGGCGACAATTACCCTGGGCCTCATATTCCAGGGCGCTACATTTCCTCCAAAAATGATTAAATTCTATTACAGTTATGATTCAAAATTTTGCATCAAATAGTGTACAGATAATTAACAGCAATAAATATTCTTTTAGTGAGCTTAGTGAGAGTATTTATTTCCAGATCCTTGAAAACCCTAACTTTATGTAATTTAAGATTAATAATATTCGAGTAATGTGTTGCAGTACAGTAGAATACGCCACCATTGTGATATCGCTGTCGGTCCACAGAAAACTAACTGTGCAATGATACAGAGAGGAATTTACTTATATAACTTAATTTATATACATTTAATAAAGTTCAATGATTTATTTGGTTTATCAATATTCAATATAGTATGAGACATTATTAAGTACTTAATATATTACCGAGTACATTTCAATATATTGTAACAGTTAAATGCTATAACTGAAAAATGGCCTTACAAAGGGGGCCTCCAATTTTTTTAACCCTGTTCTCATATTTTCTTAAAACAGCCATAGATGGTTGTTAAATGAGCTAACTCCATAGTGAGTTATGTAACACAAAGATTAATAACCTCGTAAAGGAAGTATCAGTCTATAAATAGTAAATGGTGGTCTACCAGGAATCTAGGTTCCAAAGATACTATGGCCGGTCTATTCCTAAATAGTATTGCCCGGACATTCAAGCATATATTTATACTTCCACCCTATCTAGAGCACACCATAACTAGCGCAAACAACAAATATATTAATTAATACAAATGGTGCCTGAAGGGGGCTGGACACTATGCACTAGCCACGCGGGTCACTATTACTAACTAGTAGCACTCCCAAAGGTTCCGCACCAAAAAAAAGAAGTACATTGGTAAGAATTAAGGGACTGGTATCAGTCACACACCTAATTAGGTCACGAACAAAGTGTTAGATAACCTGATTTCTTACATTATCTGATCCTAAGCACTTAGTAAGCCTAAGCCTGGTCTTACAGTTTATGGTGTCAAGACATTTCCATAGTATATAACACTATGTCTTAGGGACATAGAAAAATAATTCAGAAAAACTGACAATCCAAACTATGTCATATAGACATAGAAAAAAGACACTAACAAATCTAAACTATGTCATATGGCCATTGTAAATAGAATACTAAGACTCCAACACAGATTCTCACTTTCAAATACTCACGGTCTTAGACGAGGCTTCATCTTCGGTGAGGTGGAGAGACCGACGCCTCACACATTGTAGTCACCAGTAGCTTGTTCGTCTATGTCGATTTACGTCCAAGGTGTTTCCTCCGTAGAATTGATAGAATTAAACACAAAATATGAAGCGAGGGATGAATATTTTATACAAATAGAACTGATGTCTTCGAGGAGGTTTTTATCCCAGACAAAAAGGGGGGAGGTGAGGTTGCAAAATTTCGCCAAATGACAAATAACTCTTGTAGAAGGTGTGCAGAACTCAGAGAATCATCTGTGTCACTTAATCGAAAAGGGTCCTTCGAGTAAAATGTCGTTTTGCTGTAACTCCAGGAACAGTCAGCTGGGGGACATTCCTGAAGTTTGGGTGTTTCCCGGAAATATGACTTCACCCTGAGTTAATATCCGCCACACGTTATTAGAATATATAGTTCTTGTATTTATCGTGTTAATCATATTTATGGTAGTATTTTAAGTTTACACATTAAAACCTTTTTAAATTAATTTAGAACCAAGTTAATAGATATGTTATGTGTCTATTAAGTGTTTAATGTTTATATAAATTCTAACATATACATTCTTATTCATTCTGAACAAAGATAAATACAAGTTTGAGGTGAATATTGAAATTAGGACACCAAATGTGTTTCTACCATTAGTTATTAATGCTAAAATTAAAACTATATTGAGCATTTTTATTGTACTTATTTTATCTATTACATATTTGTTGTATGGATTAGTACCAAACCTACTGCAGACTCGAAGGAATATATTTATGGATTTGAATAATCATCGAGCACCAGTTTTCAACCAATCGGAGAAATCAAGGTGGATGTAATGTTTCTTTTTGTAGACTCTTGTATGTATTGTACGTTTCCCTTAAAACGATCTATTCCCTACAACTGAACAAAATGTCATAGGAAATCCAACTTTAAACAAGTACATCACTATAATACATTAACTTATAGTATTTATTAATAAACAATGCAATTTTTATTAGTAAAATTATTTTACATATACCCTTTTTTTAAGGGGGGTCGAAGGATATGCTAAACTGTTCTCGATCTCAATCACAATGAAGCCAAATTCACCGTTTATCTTTTAGTTGGCTTGGAGAAAATCTTTGTTGCTTATTGGCACCTCTTTGTGAAAATGATGGTTTCTAAATAGTCTGTGTACTTCCATTGGGCCTGCTTCTTGGTCTTGGTACCCCATCGGTGTTGCCGAAGTTGTCTGCATCACACGTTGATGTTGTGTCGCTGCTTCGCTACTTACTGCCATGGAAATTGCCTTATCTAACTTCATTTAATTTTTAGAAAGCATTTCATGCTGCACTGTCTCATCCGTGATTCCCTGCACTAAACTATCCCGCAGCATCTAATTTGTAAATGTTCCAAAGTTACAACGGTTGTCAATTGTGGAGTAGGTTGCCGTTTTGAGAGAGATGGCCAATACATATTTATAATGATATTTTGATTGGAGTATCATTAATATGTAGTAATGGCTCTCCCCAAAAGGTAGTGAGGAATTGTGCTAAAACATGACACAAAGCCTCGTTTCAATAAGACTTGCACAAAACCCCGTGTCTATAACACTCGCACAGAACCTCGTGTCTATAACACTCGCACAGAACCTCGTGTCGATAAGACTCACACAAAACCCTGAACCAAGTGTAACAATTACTTTGAAAAACAGAATCATTAAAGAAGACATCTTTAACCACAAAATTCATGGAAATTATGTTTATAGAAGTGTGTGTGGGAAACCATTTACGATTAATATAGATTAATAATAAAAAAGATTTAATTTGAAGCTCTTTGTAATTATTATTCTCAAAATAGCATAGGTAGGTATATAATAACTTCCATAGCCAATATATATCCATCTAAAACATTTCTATGTATACACCTAAGTATTGACTACAACAATACATTTGATTACAAAAAAAGATTAGAGACAAATCTAGGTGAAAAATGATTACATGGATTCTTTTTAATATAACACTTTGTATAAAATATTTTAATATCATGTATTCGTGATATAAAATTCATCATTAACAGGTAAAAAGAATGAAATGATTATTACCAAGCAAGAAAATTTTTTATTGTTTCAAATGACTGCCATTGCATTTGAAAAAAAAAATTATTTAACTTAATAATGGAAAATGACAATTTTAGTAGCATATCTTGTAGTCAAATAATTACCAAGAACATGTACCTTGAAAATATTTATTCAGTGTAGTGTGTAGTTAATATTAATTCGATCATTTAGTTGGAAATAAAAATATCTTGTATTGATTTCACCAAATGTCTGTATTTCTAAATAATAAAAAAACAACCTTAATTTTTATTAATACAATGCCCAGGTGTCTTGTAATTATCACAAGTGTTTTTCAACTCGGGTATAACCGAATTGTTAATGTCCTCTTTTGGTGTCATTAACTCTAGTAGAATACTTTTAATTATAGTATTTAACTAAGCTTTTTCGTACATTTAATATTCGAAATTGCCACCGGACGTCAGTTAGAGAAAAGGGTATTTTCTTCCTTTTTAAAGATTTCCCAGCAAACCTAGAACGGCTCTCTGAAAATCCGAACAAAACTATATTTGAGCATACGGTAATTCATTAGACTCCAAATAATAATTATTTCTGTTATTGTGGATAAAAAATTAGAGGATTGAAACTTCACATACTGTAATTCAAAATGGTTGTAGTAATATTTCTTTAGTAACCAAATAGGAAAGAACTAGCTTAATTTATTGTTTTTCATTTTCTTTAATTAAGGGATCTTCGGGGTTGCTGTTGGTCTTGATACATGCTAGACTCATTTGATTACGCGCACTTATCCTTACAATATTAGTGGATAAACATATGTGGTCGAAATTTTTCGAGCTCTCAAATTTCGGGTATATCTGTCTCTTCTACACACACAAGGCAACATGGCATTTTGTTATTGTAAACTAATTTAATAGAATATTTGAGATACATCAATGTAGTAAATAAAATAAATGTGATATTAAAAGCCTTAAAATAAAAACATAGTTTGATACTGATACATAATTTTATGTAAGTTAATAAATACTATTATTTTTGAAGAAAGGCTTTGTCTCGTACCCGAATCTTACCCTATAGTAGTATAATAGTAGTTAAAACTGTCAGAAGGGAATTTAAAAATCAGTTCTAAGTTTTTGTTTGTTCTACCAATACATTAGTAAATAATTGGATACTTGTATGAAATAAAGCCATCAGGTGTGTGTACCATCGCTAGAGACTAAAGTGCTGTCAATCTTGAGTCTTCATATGTTTGATCTTTGATATTTGATTCCCGTACAGACAGAAGCTTTTTCGCGGTATTTTCATAAACTTTCGTGTAGACTGTAGAGTAGTGCGAACTGTAGATAGATACTACTGTGTGACATATCCAAAATTACTCACGTGTAAGTTAATACTGATTAGTATATTCAACATAATTTTAATTGCATATTTTTAATTTTTTTTTAGCGCTTATCAAAGCAGGCGGAAGCTGTTACTACTTGGCCACTGTATATGTTCTACTTTTGCTACAGTCACTGTATTTGAACCGGCTATTATCCTAAAGCCCCGTCTACAGACTTCGAATCTGTAAAGTGTGTAGTATTGCGTACGAGTTAAACAGTGTACATAATCCATAACACTTTTTGAGACTTTGAATAAAATCTAACTTTCTATGGACTACGAATCACAGCAAAGTAAGCGTGCGCGCGCATCAAAATGAAAGTACTAATGGCACTATCATAATAATTACACCAACTAGCTAATGTTTTAAATATAATATTTGTGACTGCACTTAACCTAACTTTCATATGTAGCCTATCTTATATGTTTAATAAAAATATGCTGTGTAGTTATTTTGGTTAGTGATTGTTTATATGCATAGCATAGCACATAGCTCTAGAACATTTCCTTTCGAAGAGTTTAATTCAATTCTACCAACAAAAACTTTTAATTATCCCAAGAATAAAAACAGCATTCTAATGTTGATTGTTATAGTTTAAATCCTCATCGACAGGTAAATCACATTCAAACAGTTTGTAAGCTTAATCACATGGTGGTACCAACCAATTAGAAAGGCGGAGACTACAGACTCGTCCAGAAGTCTAAAAGTATTACACCTGAATTATCCTTAAGCCATTGATACGCCTTAGAAACGGGATTGTTGTCTACACAGTCTATCCTTTATCAGTCAACTTTGCCAACCATTGTGAAAGTCTTAGACCGTCCAAATGGGAAGTTAAAAACCTACAAAATTGACACCAGTCTTTCTAAGAAGGTAGTATTTCTTATAAAAAGGTTTCTGAGAGGCTGTGCTTCCCTGGGTTTTAAAATTTCCAGAAAAAATATTTATGAAATAACTCCATGCTTAAACTATAATTTCATTTTATATTTGTTTCAATAGCAAGTGACTGTTTCACTGTAATCGGTGCTTTCATTTCAATGCACATACACATTTACTTTGCGTGTATTGGTATTCCTCAGGCGTCTGTATCGACTATAGGCTGTATCACTTTTAAATTGCAGTACTGTATAGGCTCTGATGGACACCTAACCATTTTTATAACTCATCAGTTTCCCCTGTAAGCGTTGTCCTTATTCACTATACACAGCCACCAAACTGTAGCTTAAAAATGAACTTCCCGGTTGTTAGCTTATAAGTTACGTGCCGATGTAGTTATTCAGGGTCAGAAAGTGTACATACTTCGAAAAAAAATTGCAAAAATTAAAGATAGATATTTTTCTATAATTTAAAGAATATATTTGATTCTTAATTTACTATGGGATTAGAGTTTACAAGGAAATTTTTACTTAATTTTCTCTTTTAATTTGTTATTATTATTATTATTAGCACCGCGTCTTACTACCCGTTCGGGTTATACGTACTTACTAATGTGCAAATGGTAGGGTGAATGTGAGATGAAATGAAGGACCTACAGTTTAACGTGGAATCCGAACCACGTTGGAGACCTGGCATTCCTCACGTTCTTTTAATTTGTTGTTTCCTTTTCAGGCCACTGATGTCTGATTAACTTTATTCTTTCAAAGATGGATGAGGGTGTTAAGAACTCTCCATTAACCACAAAGACAGAGCCGGAATGGAACTCTTTTATTGGTATCGATCAAAACGTCGAGTTTAAAACAGAGGTAACTTTTAACTTTGACTAATGCCGAGATCACTATCATCTTAACATTCTAGCAATGTTCACATAACCTAACCAGCTATCCTTATAATTTTAAAGAGAAGCCATCATGATGCATATAACTTAATGGATTATTAATGTTCATTTCACTTTAGAGTGGTTCAGGGAAAAACTTTCACGTTACTTTACCGTAAAGGGAAGTGTACAGCATGCTGTATCCAGCCAATCATTTTGTGATCCACGTCAACAGGGATATTTGGTAGTTCATTTGTTTGTTTATGGAATGTAGACGACTTATTCGCTAAAGTTTGGTCCTGTCTTGCAAACTAAACATTGTAGCCTTTTGTTACACTCTATTGTGTATATCCAGTATTCAATAAGCTTTGATTGCAAGTACTTAGAGCCTAATCATTGCTAAATGCCTTTTCTTAATTTTAGTGTGTGTTAATACTGTTCAAATCCATTTTCCGTGTTTAGCTTGAGCTATGTTAAGTCACGTGAATCCTAATCACACATTAATGTTTCTTTTTCGCTATTTGAATGTTAACTAAAAGTTAAGTGATAGTTATGTCATATGAACTTTAAGTGACATATCCCTGCATTAGGTATTTTAATAACACTAATGAAATGGGAAGCTAAAATTTTGAGGGAAGATATTCTCATATTTGTGGGAAAATACAGTTGGAAACTGATAAACGCTACCCTAAATACCCCCCTCAATATTTTGATTGGGGAAGCATTGTAATCATCAAAGCTGGAATTTTTTTCGAAACAAAGTTTAAACTGATATTTCTTTCACAGCCATGTCAAAGCTTTGATGCTTCCACCGCCCTTATTAAAAGTTGTGACCCGGTTATACTAAATACAATGAGCGGTATTTAAAAAGGATTTTTTTCTATGATAATAGTTGTAATACCAATCACTAGAGGTTGGTAACACTGAAAAGATCCTTGTGGTCTCAACCAAGGTCTCCTTCAAAGTCTCGAGGTGTGCAATATCATTAACTAGGACCTAGATCACCTTTAAATGTGAGTTAAGACACTGGGGTAAGAAGTCAAGGGGCACAAAAACATTTGCTTTTATAGGGTGACCTGGCGGTCTAGGTATAAGGTGTCAGACTTCTGTTCTGGGAGTACGGGGTTCAATTCTCGGTCCTGGCACAGATCTATCTGATTACCAAACCCTTCCTTCACCTCTGACAAGACGTGTATTAATCACAACTTGTGAATATGTGGGACGCCCAGACCTCCACCGTGGTTCGGATCCCACGTTAAACTTTAGGTCCTCCATTTCATCTCACAATCACCCTATCATTATACATTAGCGTAAGTGTGTATAACCCGAACGGGTAGTAAGACGTGATGTTAGTAATAATTATAATAATAATAGTAATAATAATAATATAGGTCTTTCACAGCTGATTTCTTAAGTCAACATTTAAGTATATACCTAAATGTTGACTGTCAGAAGTAACAGCTGCTAAACACATGATTTTACAGATCATATGATTCGGCGTAAGGATACATAATTTGGTCTGGTAACTTTTCAAAGCTCTCAGCTGTGAACTGTCAGTCAGCACCAAAGAAGCCATGCCCGGTGCTACTGTAGTGATATTACCAATGTATAATTGTTATTTTTCATTATGTGTCTTAAGTAATATTTTAGTAATGAAAAAAATGATAATATTTGTTATAATTATTTTATCCAATAAAATGTTTAAGAATAAATCAACACTATATGATGTATTAATGTATAAAATTAAGCATACTAATACAATTGTATTGACTATTAAAAATAAATACAATTTTATTAATTAATATTTGTTATGATATAATTATTGATTATTAATTTTTTAATTTAATGCCTATTAACAGTTCTGGCATGGTATCGATTCAAGGAGACTTTAGCGCTAACACTTCAATATATCTCCTTCTTAGCACTATGTCTTAATATAGTCATTTTTTTCTACTGTGAACTTATCTAATCTATACCCATTTAAAAGCACTAATAGGGTATAGGAAGTAGTAAGGTAAAAATTTGAGACATTGTAAACCCATTTGCATGGAAGTAGACTGGGAAACATTTAAAAAAACTCTCTTTGTAGACACACCTGGGTAGGATTTGATGCCTGACCTCGTCATCACTGGATAAATAGACCATGTGCCAATTTAATTACGAATGAACATAAGTGAGAGCTAGAAAACTTCCAATTCATGTATGCTTTGGCCAGGATGAATTTCAATGAAAGATTACACCAGTTGACAAATGCATTGCCTTATATTTGAGACAATCTTAGGTACTCTCGCCTAATAGCTCTCGTTAAGGCTATGTATAAGGTTAGTTTAGACTACCCCCTACCCTCCTCCCGGTCCACAGCCTCCACATCAATACACAGGATTATGGCTTTGTTTCGTTTGCTCGCTAACTCAGTCTCACTCTTTGGATGGCTGAAGGGAAGGAGGGGTGGGCTCTAAAGTGCTAATAATTATTGAAACTCTGTGGACCGACTGAGCCATCAAAGACATGATATAATTCACTTAGTTTCTTCTGATGCCGTAAATTATAGACTGGCGCTGACGCGACTTCACTTCCAACGACTATTGACCAGACCCCTAATTTCAATGATTCTTTGGAAGTTCTTGTTCTCTCTGTTGCAACATAATCTCAACAATTTAAAACAAATATCTTATTGTTCGTTAGATTGATAATGATTGTCAAATCAAGATGGAGCCAAGTTTTGCAGGCGAAGAGGAAATCGATGTAAGTACTATTTTCTCCTCATGTGTCTGTATTTAAACTTAGCCAAGGAGCTGATTTTCCCTTTTTTCTTTTTTTCTTTTCTTTGATCATAAAACATTCACAATTGTTATACAATAACATGGAGAGAGCAAGGTCAACTGTTCACAGAACTAATAGCTAATAACATATTTCATTGTTTAGATTGATTCCAAAACACCCGACGACTCAAAGGAATGTATTAACGGAAAATTAGAAAAACTACAAAATAACGATCTTACTAGTATAAATTTTCCACCCGTCAAAGAAGAAGGCTCCAAATATTGTATTTATGAGACTAAACAAAATAATGAACTTCAACCAACTTCAACCATCAGCTTTCCACTCATCAAAGAAGAAATTAAGGTATCCTCCCGGTCCACAGCCTCCACATCAATACACAGGATTATGGCTTTGTTTCGTTTGCTCGCTAACTCAGTCTCACTCTTTGGATGGGTGAAGGGAAGGGGGGGCGGGGCTATAAAGTTCTGATAGTTCTTGCAACACTGAGGACCGACTGAGCCATCAAAGACAAGATATAATTCACTTAGTTTCTTCTGATGCCGTAAATTATAGACTGGCGCTGACGCGACTTCACTTCCAACGACTATTGACCAGGCCCTTAATTTCAATGATACTTTGGAAGTTCTTGTTCTCTCTGTTGCAACATAATCTCAACAATTTAAAACAAATATCTTATTGTTCGTTAGATTGATAATGATGGTCAAATCAAGATGGAGCCAAGTTTTGCAGGCCAAGAGGAAATCAATGTAAGTACTATTTTCTCCTCATGTGTCTGTAATTAAACTTAGCCAAGGAGTGTATCTTCCCTTTTTGTCTTTTTTTCATTGATTGTAAAACATTCACAATTGGTATATAATAACATGAAGGGAGCGAGGTCCACTGTTCACAGAACTAATAGCTAATAAATATTTCATTGTATAGATTGATTCCAAACCACCCGAGGACTCAAAGGAATATATTAACGAAAAATTAGAAAAACTACAAAATAACGATCTTACTAGTATAAATTTTCCACCCATCAAAGAAGAGGGCTCGAAAGATTGTATTTATGAGACTAAACAAAATAATGAACTTCAACCAACTTCAACCATCAGCTTTCCACTCATCAAAGAAGAAATTAAGGTAGGTGTAGTAGTAGTTGTTTTTATTTTGATTAAATTTCATTGGTGCTTACTCCCCAATTAACATTGCTTTTCCCTCGAACTGATCTAATTATAAAAATTGTAAAAAGTAAAAGTAATTAAAAAATCTCTTAACACTTAATCCTGGGTGGCGTAGTAGGTTAACGCGCTAGTTTCTTGTTGTGTAAGACTGCCAAAGTTGGGTAGATTGAGGTTCTAATCATGGTCGGGTGAACTAAGGGTGGTTTTTCCTACTATGGTTTTTCACTCTTCATACACGCAAATATGGGTTCACTTCCTCTAAATTCACCAGTTTCCCAATTCCAATACCATTAGCGTAACTAGTACTTAAGCATGTAACTTGAACAAGTAGCAAGAAGCGGTGCTAAAATATATATATAAAAAAAAGGGAAACTATCAGTTTGCTTATCCATTCCAATAAATTGAGAATTCCAAATGTTGGAAAAATACCGTAATAGAATCATTTTCATATATTTAAATTGTTACAAATAGATCCTAACTAGGGGAATTTAACTAAGACTTGGTGACATGATCTAAGATAGATTGGACAATTTAAATAGCAAATAGATTTATTATAACAACAGGATTAAAAATAAAGTTTACAACATGAATACATGAACACTATAATTAAGTTTGTTGGTATCAAATAGAAAAAGGTGATTGTCTTGCAGTGATAACAAAAGCTGGACTGGAGCCACGCTACAGTCTGGTGTTTCTAGAAGAGAAAGCAGTAAGGCAATTATTAATGAAAATTAATCAAAAATTGTATACATCTAGGATTGGACACATTAATAATTTAATCAATCTTGCTTGATTGG
>CABFVX010008736.1:9559-22290 GCA_902151425.1 Timema shepardi | reverse complement strand
CACAATCACCCTATCATTACACATTAGCGTAAGTGCGTATAACCCGAACGGGTAGTAAGACGCGGTGCTAATAATAAAAATAATATAGAGAGAGGATTGAAAAAATCTAAATCCTGGTCTACATACTTCGTATTCGTAATTACGTAGTCCATAACGCTCACTAAAAGTTGTATCAACTTTAACTTTCTGAATGATTTCCATTACGTAAAACCAATCACAGGTACATAAACAAATAAACATAGATACGCGCGCTTATCAAGAGTAAAGCATAATTGATTGTGGAGAAAACGGCCACCATTTTTTTTAATGTGTCGTATTTTCATTTCTCCACTTTGATAACAATTTCTAGAAACATTGATAAATTAAGGCTGTCGTTACTATAACTACAAGAAACAAACAAAAGAGAACATAACTAAAATGTTGATTATATTTATAGAAATTGATGAATTTTTTTATTTCGATGAGTTTGATTGTACGAGGTATTAAAATACCTTCTGAAACCTCTTTTGAGTTCCTTCCGACTCTTTTTGGTGCCCGTTGGAACTTGTCTGATATAGCTTCCACCAAACGTCCAGTAAACCTGGTTCTTGACTTCCACTCTGGATTCATTTCTTAGCTCAACCAAAGTTTGGTTGAAGCTATTATTTAACAGTGAATTTAACTTGATACATATTAAGAAAACGTGTATATATTTTGTTTCATTGTATTTATTTTAATGTTAATGCTTTAAACAGTTTAGTAACACTTAAAGTACGACTTGGACTACATTAAATAATAGTACACGGTAGTTTTCAGCACAGCTGTTTAAACGTCAGTCGTACAAGGATAAATGCTAGCGGATCACTGATCCGAGCAGAACTGACTGAACTGAGTTAACTGACTGCCTTGATTGAACTATCGTAAATCAATTTAACAGGGTTGAACTCGCGTCCTGCCTGCGTGGACGGCAGAGGAAATACACTAAGTGACCTGCCCTCTATCGTCAAACACGGCGGGTTCACAGTTCAACCACGTGGGTGATACGTAGAGTGTGACGTCACACTCTACACTTCCCATTGGTTGGCTCTATGTCACGTGGTTAAGGGCATAGATGGACTGCACAGTAAATCTATTGAGTCCCAGGAGCTGGTTGACCTGACCTGGTGAGCCCTACTCAATGAGTTGTGCGTGATGTCATGTTGAGTTGTCCTGCTCACCCCCACTCAATGAGTTGTACGTGGTGGTAGACTTACCTGAAGTGGAGGAGAGCACATCCATAGTCACCTCTTGCTACTCCACCAATGTCGTGTTGGACAGGAAGGGGGGATTACCACTTACTCTAATTACTCTCATCTAGAAGCGCATGAGGCAGAACCAACCATCAGCTGGGTTAGTTGCACGCGCAGTGTTTCAACACTTGTGAGCGCTGTGAGCCAAGATTCCAGCAAATCACTCTACCTGTTATCCTATCTTAGGTACCACCTGCACGGATAGAGATGTGCAGACCCCACGCGCATGCCGGAACAGTACGTGATTTACACAAACTTTAGCGTCACGCTCAGAATGTTCTTATGTGATGTAACTACCATCGGTCCTCTTCTTGTTTTCCTTCTAAGTCATCCACCTTGTGAACTTCTACATCTACAATGGTAGACCTTGATAGAAGGTCTGAAACGACCTGTTATTTTCCTTTTCGGTGTACCAAAGAAAAAATATAGGGTTGTAAACGAAGGGCCCATCAAGCGAGTCTGTCATTCGGATCCTTCAAGTTGTGTAGCCATAACAAGCTATAATGGTCTGTTATTACCATAAAATGCGTCCCTTCCACATAAGGTATAAGTTCCTCCACTGCCCAGATAACGGCCAGGCATTCTATCTCCATTCCACATAATTTTTGCTCAGCCTTACCTAGCGTTCGACTGGCATAAGCGATCACCTTTTCACACTCCTCACCTTGTCGACTAAGAACGGCACTTATCCCCACTCCTGATGCATCACATAAAATGGTAAAGGGTTCTGTGAAATCTGAACAGGTTGGAATTGGTGCTTTGATTAAAGCACTACGGATATCCTCAAAAGTCTCCTGAGCTTCCTCCGTCCACATGAACTTCTGTTTCTTCTTTAGAAGCGAGGTAAGTGGATACATTCTACAAGAGAAGTCTGGTATAACTCGGCGGTACAATGATGCAGTACCACAGAATTGCCTTACCGCCTGTTGGTTCTTAGGGACGGGGATCTGGATTATGGCCTGAACCTTTTCAGGATCCACCCGCAGTCCACGCTGATCCACAATGTACCCTAGGTTTAGTAGCTCGGGATGGCAAAGATGATATTTTTCCTGATTTAAGGTGAGATTTGCAGCCTTCAGACGTTTAAAGCATTCGGCGAGTACCTCTAAATGACGTTTAAATGTGGAGGTCACCACGATGATGTCATCCAGGTACACGAACACATGTGGTTCGAGTTCAGCACCAACTACTGAATCAATAAACCACTACCACGTGGCAGGAGCATTGTGTAGCCCAAGTGGCATTGCAGTAAACTTAAATAGACCTCAACCTGGTATGGTAAATGCAGTCTTTTCACAACCATCCGGAGCTAAAGGGATCTGCCAGTACGCTGATTTTATGTCCAGAGATGATAGATAATGAGCATTTCTTAATCTATCAAGTATGGTTCCTCACTTGGGGCAGAGGATATGCGTCCCTCTTGATCACCGCATTGACCCGACGGAAATCAATACAGAATCGCTTTTACCCGTCCGGTTTGTCTAGAAGCACAGTAGGAGAGGACCAGGCACTCTTGGGGGCTACCACCACTCCCAAGGACAGCATTTGGTCTAGATCCTCATTCACAAGTTGAAGTCTAGCCTGGGACATGGGATAGTATCTCTGCTTGATCGGGCTAGCAGTGCAATCACATTTTCTACGAGGTTCTTACGTACTAGAGTGTCACCTTGGTTCTCAAACCGATTCTTTATAAATGTGTCTAACTCGAGCTTTTCTTCTGGGATCAAGTGTTCTTCTGACTTCGATCCTTCCTGAGGCTCTATCGCCACAATGGACGGTCTACCAGGTTAAAATTCTCAGGTCCTGTTGTAGATATTGGTAACAATTTGAATTTGACCCCAGAAATCGATTCCTAAAATCACTGATTGTCTTGCTAGGTGCGGCCAAAATTGAAAGCTCCCGGGTTCTTCCTTTCACCGTTACAGGGACTGTTAGGTGACCGATCACCTCATGCTTATTTGAATCAGCAGTCTCAATCCATTTATCCCCTAAAGGAGTCAGTCGAGCTGGAGTCCCTTGTAGCAGCTCTATCCTCGGTTGTTTTAACACAGTATGTGAGGCACCCGAATCTAGAAGGGCTCTTTCTTTCTTACCAAATAGTCGTATGTCGAGATAAGGTCGTGCATCTCCTGGAAGTGATTTTAACAAGTAATCTATTATAACCTTCTCTACTTTATTACCCCGGAAGTCAACTTAAGGGCCAAGGTCGGCTCCCACACCTACTAGTATTTTTTGGTTGGTTTGATTGACATTTCGAGCAGTTTTCTCAAATTATGTTATGGTGACCACATCCATAGCAAACTCTCCTCCTTTCTTGATTACACGTAGCATAATGATGCCCGGTCAGTCCAAAAGTCAATCATGTGGAGACCTGATTACCCGAAGAAGTGTTCGGGCACAAACTGGCTAGTCTTCCACTTGAGGCTCCTCGACGATGAACTGAATCTGAATAGGCAAAGACCGGTTCTAAAACCTGACTCCCTCTCAATAATGGTCGGGGTATCGTAGACTTTAGACACCCCCCTTCAGTTTTCCGCCACACGTAACGAAGATCTTCCAGACTGGCGATATTAAACAAGGCTAATCGATCCTGAAGATGGGTATGAAGATTATTCATTATTTGCTGAAATCGACTAGGCTCTGGTATATTGACGGACAGTCTCCCATAGAGACCCTCCATGGCTGCTAAGAACATGTCAATAGATTCGTTCTCTCCTTGCATCCGGTTAAATATCTCTTGTTGCAGCCCGAAGTCATAGTCCGGTGAACGGAAGACTATCTTCATCTCCGTACACAGCTCCCTCCAACTGTTGACCCTAGTCAGCGTGGATCTGTACCAAATGATTGTGGGCCACGAAAATAAGTCCACGGCTGACTCAAAAAGCTCTTCATAGCTAACCCCCACGGGCTCGTCTAAGCTCTTGGACTCTTTCCAAAAATTCCACTACACTTTGCCCCGACTCATTATAAAATCTAACTCCCCATTTATATATCGGTATTGTCTTGACCCTGAAAGTGCTACCAGGAAGTGAAGATACATGTTCCTGTTCCTTAAAGCGCCCTTCCTCTGGATGTGTAGGTACTGGCCTATTCCCGTGTATACGAATCTCGTGCTCCGCTGGTGTCACCACTTCCTCCTGTTGCTGGATGAAAAGTGAAGGCCTTGTTGTTTGGGTTTGTTGAGAGAAATCCCTAGTCTTCGTCACTTGTGGGGTTTCCCCAGCCAGTGAAGGATCATTCACCCTAGATGGTACCACATCTGATGCTTCTATATCTACTACACTAACCAAATAGTCTATCAGCCCCTTGGTATGATTTAGTACCTCAGACTTCCTTCTCTCCGGTTCGTCATCAAGAGATGCAACAATAAGAATGCGTTCAGTTCTTAAGAGCAGATGATGAAGTCTATTAGAAATCCTACTATATTCATTGTCCTTCCCATCTCCCTCCTAATCCTCAATTAGCTGGTTTAAGTCTGCCAATCTCGTCTCACACTCTTCCAGTTCTTGCTCTACATTTAAACTGTTGCAACGGTTTCATCTACTTTAACATTGTGTGAAAGAGCTTGGGATAAACGTTTCCTCAACTCCCCCATATTCCCATCCCGAGATAACCCTCTTATTTTCAGTTCATATTCGACTTCCGATTTACGAAGATGATAGGCATCCATGTTGACAGCCGATACCAAATTCCGCAATGAAACCGACAAGTTCATGAACACAGACACATAAATTGGATAACCCCACTTAGCAATGAATAACAAGGGTCTAGCAGTTCAATTAAATTCCCCTTACCGAAAAAAAACCCAAAGCTCCTTGGGGCCCCACGTTGGGCGCCATTTGTAATCTCCCGTGTCACATCAGTGGAAAAGGGCGTGGTCATAGAGCTATTGGAAATGGTCACACTAAATTCAAGGTCGACCCAGGAGAATGTTGATTGTTGGGCGCCACCTCGTTGGCGATAGTGAATATGAACATTAACGAGGAATTAGTTCATTCGCCAGATGTAGATATGAAGATCAACACTCCCCCTAGTAAGGTAGACCCGGACCAATAAGGCACCTCTTGGTCAGGGATCAACTGCTTGGAAGGAAACGAGGCGCCCCATTAAACCCCTAGGCACTCATAGGTTTACCATGATCACATCTGCAATTCCTGATAATTCCCAATATAGATGAGGGCTATCCCAACCTTGGAAAATGGGTCCCTAGGGTCACTGTAAGAGTTGACAAAAAAATATAGTTCATTAAGCAAGGAGGGCTTACACACAAAAAAAAATCAGGTTTTATAAAAAAAAATTCTTATATCCACTTTAAATTAAAACCTTATGGTTAAAACATTTCCAATTAAATGTTTGGTTAAGCCTTCGTCTTAATTTCATTAGACAATAGATTCAAGTTCTAAGCATGAATGAAATGTGTGAAGCATATAATTTACTTAAATAGTGAAAATATGAGTCAAAACATTAATAGGTTAGTTTAAAATAGATAGTAAACTACTTTACAAATTTATCACGGAATACAATTTATTGACTCTACACATAATTCAGAAAATATAAACATTGGGAACTGTGAGTGGCCACTGAAAAAAATTAAAGTGCACATCTCAACTAAACCTAAAAATACTCTGTAATAGGCACAACAGTCACTTTCTAAAATAGCGCCATCTAAAGTCCACCTTCAAATACCAGCGTCTTTGAGAGAGGAAATAAAAAGAACACTAATGTAGCACTTAGCTGTCTCTGCGAGTCCTGCGCGTACACTCCACGTGGAACCTCAGGGGTGTCCAGTTGGTCGGCCACTCATGAGTGCCTCCAGTCACTAGCCCTGGGTATGCAACCAGTGAAGGAGTACCGCTGATGTGGTCCGTGATTGACCGTACACAGTCCGGGAACCAAACTCCCGGCCCCATACCCTACAAACCCCGTAATATAGTAGTAAGGATACAACCAAAATATAACCCAACCTTACAAAGATCAAATACAATCCAACCGTACCTTCAGAAGTTTGAAATACCACTAACATTCTAAGCCCCCGATATTATAGGACTCAAAATTCTAATTTACTGCTCCAAAACTGTCTGTCTGGTAATATGAGTACACTAATAACAAGCTTAAGTATTGAACATAAATCTTATTTACATAACTATAACCCCTCGCTGAATACAATAACATGAACATAAAATGTTCTGACTTATTATGTATTTATAATACTGGTAGTGTAAATAGAAAAAAAAGTGAACAAATCAATTAGTTGACATCACATAAATTGATCACCAAAACATTACCACATAGCTGTCCATTAAAGACACCAATTAGTAACCTCTTACAGTTTAGAAAGAAGGTCATTATCATAACTAACCCTTAAATTAATCACCGAAGGGGAGTTTTAATACTACCCAGACTTACGCCAAGCAGTTTTCCCCCTTCCCGACCGGCTAATTATTTCAATACAATCCCATTAGAATGGGTGCAAATATGTAAACATTATAAAAATAATAAAACCACTCTGAAAGTTGAAATAGACCGTACATATGATAAGTATTAATTAATATGAATAGGTCTACCTTACCCCTGCCACTAAAATTCGCTCCAAATCCTCCCCACGGAGACAGAGGGTCTTCACAGTCCAAGCGTTCAAGTCCAACACACGCACACTGACGAGCCCATACCGCGGAACACTGACACAAACTCTTCTAATTTTACTCAAACACAGTTCACGGGTCAAGCTCTCACGTAGGCCACGGATAGTTCATAGCGCTGTTGGATGTACCGTAGCGCCCCGTGGCGGAAGTAGGCACCGTTAACGTCCACGCATCACAGGAAGTAACCGACTACTGTGGGCATGCTACCACAATAAACAAATCATTTATTTATCGGGATAGGCTAAATATCGAAGGAGAGGTCCAAGTGAAGGGAAACGCTACATTCATCTAATGGAGCGTCCTCTCTTGGATCTCGTCTGAGGCAAGGGCCACCACGAATTGATTTTCAATTAGGCTTGGTTTTTGGAGCTTGACGGGTATCTTCCAGCGTTAATACAGCAAGAACTCTCATTAGTTTATTAAAGAAAGGTGCATGCGTGGTGGGCCCACGCCACCAACGTGAACCTCCTGGCCACAGACTGTGCACCGGTTGCATAGGAACGCTGCTCTCCAAGATGCCTGATGACCAAGAGGGCGTCGGGCAGACAAGACTACGCCCAAATAACGTCCACCCACCTGTGCCACGGCGTATTCGGTTGCAACTTCAAGATGTCCCCGGAGGCCCACAACACTACTCTCTCGAGGTTGACGCCAATGGAAGGAAGAGGAAACAATCGCCAGGTTACCTCTATCAGATGGCAGTTTTCGACGTTGCCCGCGACTTTTAGGGCTTCCTTACCAGCAGCGGTCAAGTGTGTGGGGTGGTGGCCTGCGCCGGCCTGTCCCTGACTTCTTGCGAGGTCGTTATCGACACGAAAGCGTACTTCGTCTGCTTGGGCGTCGGCGGGTATTTTGGCTATGCAGATACCCAGCCCATTGCTCGACAGTTTCAACGTCCTAGTGCCAGAGAGATTCGAGTTCTACAATAATAAGGTATCCAAGAAGAAATCAAGATGGGGGCCAGCTCACGTTAGTTATCTTCGAGAGGAACTTCAATGTTGACAAGTACTACTTGTCCTCTAAGCAGAACTATATCTCAACTCCAGTTCGATGAATTCATATTAATTGATTTTAAAATCAGGTCTTATAAGCCACTGAAACATACAATATAACCACCACTTCTCGACAAGGGTATATATAACCATCGTTTCTCGGCCAGGGTATATACAACCACCACTTCTCAACTAGGATATATACACGCCACTACTTCTCGACAAGGGTATATATAACCATCGTTTCTCGGCCAGGGTGTATATAACCAAGCTGGATAGAGTGTAAGGCTAGCTCAATCCCTATACCGGCCTACTGTCGGTTTTTTCCCCTAGCACGCAGTGTGCTGTGACGTCACCAAGCAACCCATATTGTTCCTACGATTGATGCTCAGTTAACACACATACACAACCAGTGGCGGCTCATGTATAGGCGCTGCGGAACTGCAGCACCTCCTCTTATATACTTGATATTATCGATAAAATTTAATATAATGAGTAATTTTTTCTCCAATTCTTTCTGTATTTTTGTAGAAGATTATTGAACTTTTTGCGCAGATTAAAACAAGAAGAATGGATTTCATTTTCGAATGAATAGATAAAGCTTGAACTGTAACAATTTAAGTTAAACTCAGTCAAAATGTTTGGTTTTTCTCGCTAAGATTTTATAAGATTCCTGAATAAATTTTCTTTTTATATATATATTTTTTTCCTTTTATACAATTTTAAAACAAAGGCTAAAAACTTTATGGAGCAGCACCCCAACTAATTTTATCTTCGAGCCGCCACTGTGACTACAAGTGGGGTGTTAAGTTGTTTACTTGAGGGGTTTATTAATATACAGTTTACATTCACTATTAATCTTTTAATAGTTCAGTATAATAGTATATTCAATATTCAATATTCAGTTTATTCGTTTGGATCAAGCAATATTTTTGTTAAAGATTTACTGAGATGCCGGGAATGAGGTGTACAGTAGCTGTGTGTAACAATAGAGCCGCAAAAAAAAAAACAATTGGTGGACGTAGTATTATATACCATTTATTTCCAAAAGACCCGGAACAAATAGATACAGCTCTGTAAACGAGATGGTAAGTGGAACCCAGATTCTTGTAGAACTTGTTCTGAGCACTTTGTTACTGAGTGATGACTATGAACGTGAGCTCATGAACCTGTCTCCTAAGAGAGAGTTAAAAGCAACTGCTATACCTTCGCTAACACTCAGCGTTGAAAATGAAAATTCTTCTATTATAAATAATAATAAAAATGAGAGTCACATCTTAAGTCATGACAAAAGAATTAATAAACAGTTAGTACAATACATTATAGGCTTAGATGATGTCTTCGCAAAAAGAAGAAAGTTACAAAGACAAGCCAATAAGTGACCAAAATACTACGAACTTAAATAAAATAACATTTTGTAGATTATTAAAAAGTATGATAACGTAGCAGAAGAAAATACATTTTTGAAAACTAAACTTTTGAAACAGCAACAACATTAATTATTGAGAGAGAAATCTTTGAAGATTCGATGACTCAACAACGCAATTGTCTCAATGAAAAATAATAAAATTCACAATAAAGTTATTGTAACCAATTTTTTTTTTTAAAAGAAGAGGTTTTTACAACTATCGAGTGAAATTTACTCCTTTAAAAGAAGAGAAAATTTAATTTGACCCAGAAAGAAATATATTTTGCAGTCACACTGAGATACTTAGGAATAACGGACGTACATATATTTAAGGAAAAAATATAACCATCCATTGCCAGGATTATCAACATTACGAAAGTGGAATTACAATCTCTCTATAAGGAAAGGATTTACTGAAGATGTAATGAAAATACTAAAAATCTCAGGATAAAATATGCAACAGCACCAAAAGGTTGCTATTTTGCAATATGATGAAATAAAAATCAGAGAGCCTTATGAATATTATGCAAAAATTATACCCAATTTTTGGGCCACACTTACGAATGTAAGTTGTTATGGCAAGAAGTTTGTTTTGTAATTGGAAACAACCAATTTTTACTGACTTGGATTGTATTATGACTAAGGACATTTTGAATTCTGCTATTGTCAAGATAGATTATTGTGGTTACCAAGTAGTGGCTTGTGTTTCTGATATGAGTGGAAGTAACTACGGTATCTGGAATAAAACTGAAGTCACAATAGAGGAACCTTGGTTTTGTAGCTCAAACAACAAAAATAAAAAGTACACTTTTTTCGCGATGCTCCCCATTTGTTAAAACTGTTTAGGAACTGGCTCTTAGACACAGGTTTTATCCTTCAAGATGGGGTTAAGCTAGACAAATCTCCAGTGATAGCTTTACTTAAACTTTACAGTAATGACCTAAAAATCTGTT
This sequence comes from Timema shepardi, assembly GCA_902151425.1. Taxonomy (NCBI): domain Eukaryota; kingdom Metazoa; phylum Arthropoda; class Insecta; order Phasmatodea; family Timematidae; genus Timema; species Timema shepardi. The sequence continues at coordinate 12,027 of CABFVX010008736.1, read as the reverse complement.
ATATGTTAAAAACTATTGGTTTGTCATGCGAGGGGTCAGAAAGGCAAAATGTTCATTTGGCATTACAGTTGTTGTCAAACACAACAGCCAAGGCCTTGCCCATTTTCAAGACAGGAGAATCGTCTGAATTAGCTACAAGCTCTGCGACTGTTATCAGAACAGTGAAAGATTGGTTTGATTTAATGAACACCTATGTGCCCAAGGGAAATAGTTTTCATTAAAAATGTGCCTTCGGATTGTATCTCAAAGAACCAATAAAAAGTTTAGATAGCATATATAATCTTGTGTAAGATATGCTATGCTGTGGGAAAAGACATTGCAGCTTTTCCAAAAGGGAATACTTCTGGCCATTAATTCCCTGAAGTTGTTTTTTAATGATGTTAGGTCTAGATTTAATATGCGATACATCTTGACTGACAGGCTTAACCAAGATGCTCTTCAAAACTTTTTTCTCAAATAAGAACTAGAGGAGGTTTAAAAGACCATGCAACTCCACTAAATTTGCTGAATAGATTAAGACTGATTTTAATAGGTAAAAACCCAGGTATTCTCCAAAATAATGTAAATTCGGCTTCACCGCCCATCGAGGACGAGGAATATCTCTTCGCTACTGTGTCCAACCAAACAGGGATTCCATGTGCTTCTGACACTGATGAAAGTAAGAGCCCCGAGGAAGATGAATCATTTGTTGAGGCTGGTGGTTCCATGAATGGAAGCAAGACAATTCAAACTGAAGACATATTGGAAAGTGCACAAAGCTACTTAGCTGGTTGGGTGGCAAAATATATAATAATACATATTCATTCCTCGGAATCTATACATACAAAAGCGTTGAATCCCAAAATGAGTCAACCTTGCTGCGACACTTGAGTTTTGGGGATGTTTTAGAACCATCGCCTGAGTCACATATCATCAGCAGACGATGCGAGGAAGAGTTCCGACAATTTCAACAAATGTGAGGGGTTATGAAAGTCTTATCAAGCAAACTATCAACCTTATTTCCCGAGTTCCCAGTGGCTGTAGTCTGTAGATATATTAAAACTAGAAATGTAGTAAGGATAGGATTTCTAAACGATCATTTATAGAACAACAAAGTGAAAAAAGACGTCATGACAAACAAAACCAAAAACAGGAAAATATAAAGAAAAACACAACGTAATAATGTAATCAATGTAAATTATATTATTGTAAATTTAAATAATCAAATTATTTTGTCATAACAACTGGATCTTTTATAATATCCTAAATAGTTTCATTGGACCAATAAATAAATTATTTGAAATGTTGTACATTTATGATTGATTTTGGGATATTAAAAATGATTTTTTTTCTATTTTTACATTAAAAAATGCTATTATTTTTTAAATGTTAATTTTATTAACATTAAAAATGAAATTTTTTGTATTTATTTTACATAAAAAAATGCATGCTATCCTGCAGTGAGGAGTAGGTTATAAAACATATTAGAAAAGAACCCATCAGTCCACCGCTGTGCCTCCTAGATGCTTTGGAAGTAGAAACAGAAACTAGCCTCTCTCTTTAAACATTTCTTCTAGACTCATCATCGTAACACAAATTAACTCAAGTCACAATTAAATTCAGAATATTATAAAAAACTTTATCACTGACGAAAGTTGCCTGACCAATCAATAAAAAAATTCCTTGCTTAGTAACTTTTTGAAGTCATAAATTTTGCTTTATTTGGTTTATATTAACGAAATACGTGATAAAACTCATTAAAATATTTTAAGAACAACACCGTTGTTTGTTGGCTAGCACTGTTTGGATTGGTATGGATAAACATATCTGTCAACACTCCAGTAGCCATGTAGGGACGTGTTTTAAGAGCGCATCACTACATATTTGTAGTTATAAGAGCAGCGTTGCGGCCGGGGTCGCTGGGCTCCGTCACACCCTCGGTAAAACTGAACCATGAAATGGGCTGATCGAGCAATCCTTTACCTCTGTTAACCTTGTATATAGCCACCCCTTCTTGACCAGGGTATACATACACCACCACTTCTCAACCAGGGTATATATAAACCACCCCTTCTCGACCAGGGTATACATACACCACCACTTCTCGACCAGGGTATACATACACCACCACTTCTCGACCAGGGTATATATAGACCACCACTTCTCGACCAGGGTATATATAGACCACCACTTCTCGACCAGGGTATACATACACCACCACTTCTTGACCAGGGTGTATATACACCACCCCTTCTCGACCAGGGTATACATACACCACCCCTTCTCGACCAGGGTATATATAGACCACCACTTCTCGACCAGGGTATACATACACCACCACTTCTCGACCAGGGTATATATAGACCACCACTTCTCGACCAGGGTATATATAGACCACCACTTCTCGACCAGGGTATACATACACCACCACTTCTTGACCAGGGTGTATATACACCACCCCTTCTCGACCAGGGTATACATACACCACC